>JAFVLL020039548.1:129327-204786 GCA_021397915.2 Tor tambroides | reverse complement strand
TCTATCTATCTATCTATCTATCTATCTATCTATCTATCTATCTATCTATCTATCTGTCTGTCTGTCTGTCTGTCTGTCTGTCTTGTCTGTCTATCTGTCGACCAGTAGTTTGTGGGTAGTAATAAACATGAGGACCGGTAACGACGTCATAATGCTTTGTTATTGTACTTCATTTTTTATGAGAATATTATATTTTACAAAGATAAAAAAACAACATTAAAAAACTAATAGTGGGACTTTTATTTTGAAGGAAACGGTGGTGTCGTCGACACATTACATCCGACCATGCAGTAAAAACATTGGAGGTTTCTGTTGATATTTCGCTAGTAATACATCGCTGTTGTGTGTATTTCTTTTCCTTTAAGCAGTCTACTTAGAAGGATTTAATTGAGCTAAATGGAGGAAGAAAGCACGTTAAAGCACTTAATCAAAGCAGTTCAACATGGAGAGCTGTGCACAGTCAGACAGCAACTCAATGAGCACGTCAACAAGCAGGCTGTCATCTATACTCATTTTGGGAAATCTGGAGATACTTTACTGCACTATGCAGCCAGACATGGACACATGGACATTTTGCGTTATTTAGTAGAGGAGCTCAACATGGACATTGAGGTGTATAACAACGACTACAAGAGAGCTCTGCATGAGGCTTCTTCCATGAGTCATTATGAGTGTGTGCGGTACCTCATTGACAGGGGAGCGAAGATAGACAGTTTGAAGAAAGCAGACTGGTACGTTATAATCACTGACTTAAATAAATTACATGCAAATTCGTTTATTCTGTAGTGGATGGAATATGGTATCATGAAGCACAATGGAATTCAATTCCTTCGATAGCTCAGTTGGTAGAGCGGAGGACTGTAGAGGTTGAGCACTGCCATCCTTAGGTCGCTGGTTCGAATCCGGCTCGAAGGAAACACTTTTGGCTGAGAGCAAAATACGGTTTGTCTGCCGCCGTTTCTATTTATTTATAGGTCATTTAATAACAGTATTGTTATTGTTGCGTAAAAGTAAAATATATATATTAAAAATCAGTTTCGTTAATTAAAATAAATATAAAATAAAATAAATATTACATGAAAGCTGAAATAAACTAAAACTGAAATAAAAAATAAATGAAACCTAGACAGAATACAAATGACAAAATCACAAAATTACTAAAGCTCAAAATATTAAAATTAAATGTAATTTAAAATATTAATAAATACCATAAGAATATAAATAATACTTAAATAACGCTGTTTAATAAATTTTTACTAATACGCATTTATTTTGAAAAATATTCAGTATTTCATGAATTCGTCAAATACAATACACCATTATCACAAACAACATTAATAGATTATTTTAAAAGGATTAAATATAAATGAAAGATGCATAAGGAATATAAAAATTTTTAACTAAAAAAAAATCAAAAATAAATACATAAATATATATGAAAATTAACAGTTTTTATTGGTACAAATTAAACAAGTTAAAATTTGTAAAAAGTATAAGTTGTAAAATTATAATGTGTGCACATAAATCCACACGGAACATGCTGCATTTATGGGCAGTTAAATATATTTTTGAGAGATCATTTTCATGTAACTCTCAGTGTTATTGCAGTATCATATATATATATACACTATTATAATATTTATTAATATTTTGAATTAGCTTTTATTTTTATATATATTTTTATATATGTTGTGATTTTGTGATTTTAATTAGTTTTTTTCTATTTAGCTTTAATTTATTTTTATTTCAGTTTTAGTTTTAGTATTTTAGTACTTAAACTTCAAACTTATTTCATTTAGCTGCCAAGCCGACATTTCTCATTTTTGTTCAGATTTTTTTAAGTTTAAGTTTTTCATCTAATATTTTTATTTTATTTTATTTTATTTCAGCTTTACTTGACAAAAATGATTTTAATTGTTTTATTTTTAGTTGCATGTTTGCTGCATGTTAACAAAAATGACTTGTAACCTCTCTAGGACCCCTCTTATGATGGCCTGTACCCGTCGAAACCTCGAGGTCATTTTGGAGCTGCTGAATCATGGTGCTGACCCAATGCTGCAGAACAAGGATGGATGGAACTCATTCCACATTGCATGCAGAGAAGGAGATCCAGCCATCATACACCACCTCCTACTGGCCAAACCCGAGGTCTGGAAGACAAAGAGCAAGACTGGCAGGACGCCCCTCCACACTGCTGGTATGGAAGCACATGAATGAATGTTTTCCCAGATTTCCCAGATTTGCATGAATGAATCTGCCTTTTTCTCACCCAAGCTATGCACGGCTGTGAGGATGCAGTGAAGATTCTGCTTCAAAGGTAACATATTTTGAGTATGCATGTATAACACAATACCTTCTTATTTTGCTCACACGGTTTGCATGTTAATTCAGTTGTAGCTATGAGCCTGATGGGAAGGACAGTTGTGGAGTCACACCATTTATGGATGCCATAAGGAATGGACACATAGCTATTGCTAAACTGCTTCTTGAGAATCACCAGGTAAGCTCATATTTGCATTATAATTCACTTACAGTTTTTCTGATACTAGATATGAGCATGTCCATGTTTAGGCATCTCCCTCAGCTGTAGATGTTCTCGGTGCGCAGCCCCTACACCAGGCCTCTGTAACTGCTCAGGAAGAAGCACTTTCTTTCCTCGTGCATAATCTTGGTATCGATATAAACTCAAGAGCCACAAAACTCGAGCTGACTGCATTGCACTACGCAGCTAAGGTTGTATCTATTGCATTAAACATGAAGCACAGTTAAGATAAACACACCTCCTCTTCTAATCTGGCTTTGATCTCTGCTCATTTTTCAGGAAGGTCACACAAGCACCATAAAAACACTGCTCGCCCTGGGCGCTGATCTACATGCAAGAGACACAAAAGGAAGATCAGGTAGGATTACACTTTACAGTGTATTTCACTGCATGCTACCTTAGTGAGATGCCATAATTGGGATCTTTTCGTTAGAACACAAAGTGAAAATATTTCCTTATGGTTTGCAGCTCTACATATGGCCTGCATTGGGCAGCATGTGGATGCCGTCAGGATCCTGCTACAATTGGGACTCACAGATACTGAAGACAGTACAGGCAATACAGCAAGACAGTATGCCAAAAAAACTCACATTAAAGAAGTGTTTGAGAGTCTTAAAATGTAATCACTGTGTCAAATGAATAAAACATTGCTTTGAATGAATATTAAGCAAAAGTGGAGACACAAAGTTACAAAATAAATGCTTTTTATGAAAGTCATGTGGTATAACTATGAATTTGTGTCTTTTCATATGAAGAGCATGACAGGAAACCCTGAACATGAACTTGGCTTAGCAGCTGTTTTGGTAATAGTTTGTACACATTTGTGGCCATTGTGGTAACTCGTGAACAAATCGGTGTTTTTGAACGACTCTTTTAAGTGAATCGTTCTCATTTAAGTTTCCTTTACTAAATTAGTCTAAATGAACTGAATGGTTTGTTTAGTTGGAACAACACTGGGTGAATTATTTATTTCATAACGCAAAGAGGCTAACTTGTCGCCACCTACTGGCGTAACGACGTAAACTATAGAAAGAGTCACTTTAGTTTTTCATCAGAGGTAAACAGCTACAGAACATAACATCCATAAACGCATGATCGATTACATGTACTTCTTGTGTGTGTGTGTATATATATATATATATATATATATTATTTATAGAAATTAAAGTAACAAAAAATTAAGTCAGTGGAAAACAACCTAATACTTAGTACAACTGACATATATTTTACTTTATGTATTTGATATGTGATATTTCCGTGAACGTATTAAAAGAATCGAGTCGCTTGGATGAATCAAAATCCCTACCACTTCATGCAGCTGAGCGGTTCTGATGATCAGGGGGCGGAGTATACGCTCACGGTGATTGACAACACAGTCCACCAATCGCATCTGAGAACGGGCAAACACACGCCCTGCCCACTTCGGCCACACCCACTGGGGGGTGACGTGACAGCGCACTCCTTTCATTTCCAGCTCTGCAAGATCTCCATTTTCTTCGGGCCGACGCGTAGGAAAAGGGGATTAAAGACGAGGAAAAATGAATGAAGAATACGACGTTATCGTGTTGGGAACCGGGCTGACGGTATCAGAATATTATTTATTCCAAATACGCTCGTGTACATGCTTTAAAAATCTTAAGAAAAACCGGAGTCAGAGGCTGTTTCGATCTTGCTAGGCGGTGCTGTTGCTGTAACGTTACCGCTCACTTTAGGAAGCTAATTACTAACATGCTAATTTTAGCATCATGCTAATCAGCAGCTAGTCGAACTCTATCGGATATGCTAATTAGCAACAATGCTAGCGTTAGCCACAGGCCAATCGGCATTCATTCTAACTGTACGGTTGTGCTAATCTGTCTCTATGCTAACTTTAGCATCCATTGGCGCTCAGAGCCGCGGCTAACGCTGTTTCACAGGCCTCGGTTACAAATTTGACGATGTTTTGTGATTACATAAAACTATTTCGTATTGCATTTTCATGTTGTTTGATATCAGGTTATTAACGCACCAAGAATCGTTTGGTGTTTTATTAAGTGTGATATTTTTGATAGCTGGCCTGTAATGAGGCTTTCATATTTTGACAGTGCCAACTACACAGCTTGCGTTCTGTGTCTAATTATTAATGAAAACTGTTTTTAATTATTATTAAAAATCATAAAGTCGTTATCATGCATATTTTTATCTGCTTTTTAAAACCTAGTCTATAATGTTTCCAGTGGCTTCCTCAATGTAGAGGTGTTTTTTTTTCTCAAGAGCGTGACTTCGTAGTTATATTAAGGGCGGAGGATTGTTTCTTATATTTTTCTTTAAAATTAAATGACAGTGAACCAATTTTGAGATTACTTATTGCGTCAACAAAGGTCAGTAAACAACCACACCCTCAAGTGAAACAGAAAACCATTACATATTCCATTGCAATGCTTTATATGCCTGTTCATTCAGTCAGGAAGTTATTATATGCTTATAATACAGATAAAATGCTGCACGCATGACATAACCCACATCCTCCAGGCTTTTACCTTCAAAATGACACCATTCATAGTGTACATTATTGTAAATACTTGCCTTTAAATTATGCATCAGGAAAAACCCATGATGAGAACTATTCCTGGCTGCTACAGTACTTTGCTTTTCAGTCAAATTAATTTGTTTGGTGGAACAGTCCCTGAAAACTTTGCTTCGTTGCCGTCTAAACAGGATCAAGTACGCAGTTTTGTTATTTCTCGTCTTAAAGAAAGAAAACATGCACCCACATCTTCATAAGCATGCATTTGTAGTCTCATAAAGTTTTAAACAGTGATCCATACTAATCCTGCCAGACTCAAGTGTGCATTAAAACCGATCTTGCATTTTATTGATTGTGCATATGAATTATTCACATTTCATTGCTTTTACTAAAGGCTTGGGTAAGTGTAAAAGTGTTAAAGAAACCTATACAAAGTGGTTCCCCTAAAACAGGAAGTATGGGACGCAAACAGAGAACTTTTTTGTGCAGAGGTGAATTAGGCTATCAGTAGAGAACCAGAAAGGCGTTGGTCTGCTTTGTAGAGGAACCGAGACTGACGTCTTCTGTTTAGTTCTGCAAATCAGACAAGAATGGCAAGCTGAGGGTGGCATGCAAGTGAAAAATGAGCAACAGTGTTCCTGTCTCGGCTGTTTTATGAGGAATTCCTCCCAGTTTCTGAGGCCACGGTCTCCCTGAGCGTAGTAAGGCTCTGGTGTTACATGGGTTATTGCATAATCCCTTTAGCCTGAGCGGGACAGTGTAGTGGCTGGAAGTTAGGAGCGGTGATGCTTAAACTGCTCTGAGTTTTAATAGAACAAATGTCACGAGGGTCTTGCCCATTTTAAAACATGCAGTGATAGGAATTCTTACGGTTGGCTTGTTATTCTTTTATAGTAAAACACTTGTTACTTTGTCACTGTCTTTGCATTTTCTCTTTTTATTGGCAGCTATGCCATCTCGTATTGTGTATACGCACAATGTGATGAATCATCTACAGTGGATTGATGGGAAAAGGCGACAAACAAAAGAAACATCAAATAGTGGATGATTGAGCTTTTGCTTGCAGAAGAGAGGGAGAAGTGTTTTACTGGAGCGTGATGATTTCTGTCGCTGATAGAGTCATCTGAAGCCCGAACCCTGAATCCCAGCAGGTGTTTAATGCCATGAAAGAGGGAGACAAATGTCAGGAGCATTTCTTAAGGCCTTTCATGTGACTGCAGCCTGATTCTTTAGTAAGGAGAAGCAGGTGGTATTCAGCCGTGTGGATCTGCTGTACACTTTACAGCAAATGTTAACGTTTAACCCTTATTGCTGCTGAAAAAGCTCTTTTGGATTTAGTACGCAGACATTATGTTTCTAGATTTTTCCTTGCGTTATAAATGAACTCATCCTTTGAGCTGAGAGCAGTTGAGTCATGGACATTTGAGGAGAGGACACTGATTATGTGGGCGTGACAAATTGGCTTTTGATTTGTAAAACAGCATTTCTGTTATCCTCCAAGACCAAACATTTTGTTAACCACCACCTTGGCTACAAGTACACCTTCGGGAGTACTTTTTCCACAAAAAGAGTTTTTGAATTAATCACAAAAATATTTTCTGCTTTTGTTAATACAGTGCCACATATATAGCGGCTTTGATCATCTGAGAAGTAGGTCTTATTGTTGGCATCCCACCCTGACGTGTGATGCAAAGCAGGCGTTGTCTTGTTTAGATATTTTCTTACATATTTGTAATGCCAAGGCCTTGGCTCAACTCCACTTGAATGGGTTTTGTTACTCTCATACCTCACCTTAAAATTTGCAGTGAAATGATTTGTGTGCCCGTAATAAAAAAAAACAATGTCGTTGCTTGCCAGAAAATGAGTTACTGTTGTTAATCGCTTTGAGAGTACATGTCATTCGATGGCGTCTATTGTGTGTAAAGTCCACTCCATCACATGATCTGTAGGTTCGCTGTTTCTAATCATTTATTATGGCCTGTGAGAGGACAGTGTTTCAGCATTTCTTTAAACGTCCATGCTTAGTTGTTGTCATTTTTATAGCATTTTTTTTTTAACAAAGCTGTTTGTCATAAGCGTTGTAAAAACATTATCATAGCGTTGTTAACTAAAACCAATAAAAATGTTTTCGTTAATTGAAATAAAGCTAATATAAATATCACACAGAAAGCTTAAATGGAAAATTACAAATGTTGGCAACTAACTGAAATAGTTGATTATTTAATAAGTACTAAAAATTGCTAGAACGGAAATAAAAGTAAAGAAGCCAAATATTACAGGAGCTTGTAACAAAATTAGTAAATCTAAAACCCAAATTTGCACGAAATGAAAATATAAAAAAATAAAAGCTAATATGCTATTTTGTTATTATATAAATAATACTAAAATAACACTGGTTATGACCCTTAAATGGGTGAATGGTTCAGTTCACGTCTGCACTTCTGTATAATTCACACAAGTGTAACTAGGTTAAGTTGTTTTTGCTACAGTGATAGACAGTTTATGATGAGTAAAGCCGTCTGTTTCTTGTAAAGCATACAGGACGTTCCTCTGCTGAACCCCTTTGACCTACTCCACGCTGCCGTTGAAAAGAAGTCAAAAATGTGCTAGGGCTTGTTTTAAAGGCATGTCTACAGGATGTCAATATGCTTGGATTGGTTCTTTAAAACAAATAATGCATATTTTGTTAACGTCAAGGACAGCAATGTATAATTTTATCTACTACAGAGATGCAACCTGCTCCAAAACCACTAAATAATTGGTATTCAGTATATTATACAAAGCACGATTGCATTTTGAATGGCCTGGGGTCATCGTGGTCACATGTCTGAGATATGTTGTACTGAATATGCATTCATGTGTTTCCTCTAGGAATGCATCCTGTCTGGGATCATGTCCGTGAAGGGGAAGAAGGTTCTGCACATGGACAGGAACTCGTACTATGGAGGGGAGAGTGCCTCCATCACCCCTCTGGAGGATGTAAGTCACCGTTTGACACCACAGATATTCTCTAAATCTCCACAGACACTAATATTGTCTCTTGGTTTGCTCACAGTTGTTCAAGCGTTTCAGCCTTCCTGGCAGCCCTCCTGAGTCCATGGGAAAGGGCCGCGACTGGAATGTGGACCTCATTCCCAAGTTTCTAATGGCCAACGGTAGGAAGCAACAACATTAAACTTTATATTTACATTTCAGTCGTCACTTCTTGGAATCTGTAATCTCAGCCAAATACACAGCACGTTCTGGATCGCTCTGCGCCAGGCGCTGCTGGATCCCTCAGTCATGCTTATCCTGTTGCTTAGCAATTTTCTGTCATGCCTCAAGAATACAATGGATGATGATTGTGTCCTTTTCGCATTCATAGGTCAGCTGGTCCGTATGCTGCTGATCACACAGGTGACGCGTTACCTGGACTTCAAAGTGATTGAGGGCAGCTTCGTCTACAAAAAGGGCAGCATCTACAAAGTGCCCTCCACTGAGACTGAAGCTTTGGCATCCAGTAAGTGACATTTTTACGATTCAGATAATCTAAAGATAGGAACAAACAAGGTCTTGCAAATGCAGCAAAGATTTTTCTTCTGGGGTTTTTTTTTCTGTTGACCTGGCAAATCAGATTGAAATGGGCGATTTCAAGCCAGTTCTTGCCATTTTTGTACACATTATTCATCAGACGGTCAGTGAACAGGCTGTGGGCGGCCCATGGCCCTGCCATCTGAGGCAGTCTGTAGCCAAGTAGGCTGGAGTGTTTTATTGTCTGAACCAGGGTTATTATCATTAACTAAAACTATTTAAAAAAAAAAAGTTGTTAATTGAAATAAAGCTGATATGAAATTAAATATAAATATTAGATTAAAAACTATGTTACAGTACTAAATAAAAATAAACTAAACCTAAATGGAAAATGTAGAATATGTAAAAGACAATTTAAAATCTTAATAAAAACTATAATATGTCAATAAAATCACCCTGGTCTGAACGGAAGAGAGGGGTCTTTAGAAGACTAATTAGAGTGAAGTGATGATTATGGATGTCTCGCCCTACTTCCCTTTTGATTAATTTTGCAACATAATGAAATGATTGTGTGCAAAACAGTTCAGTAGTTCCTCTATTTTTTTTTTATTTTTATTTTTTTTTTGCAGACTAAGTAAGAGATGCTACCATGTTTTGTTCCTGAAATACATCCCACCAAACAAAGTGCATGCTGTCATAGCTGATGGGGGGAAAAACTATAATCTTTTAACACATATCAAGCGTATCTAACACGTATATAACACGTGTCTTTCAGGCCTCATGGGACTTTTCGAGAAAAGACGATTCAGGAAGTTCCTCGTGTTTGTTGCCAACTTTGATGAAAATGACCCAAAGACCTTGGAGGGAGTGGACCCAAAAAAGACCACCATGCGAGATGTGTACAAAAAGTTCGACCTTGGGCAGGACGTTGTCGACTTCACTGGCCACGCACTCGCACTCTACCGCACAGATGAGTGAGTCAAAACCTAGTCTACTTTTAGGAGAAAGTTCACCTAAAACACTGAAACGTCGCAGACTTGTTTGCCCCATGAAGTTAAACCTGTTTGTGTGGTGTTTGTGTTGTCTATCCATCCAGCTACCTGGATCAGCCCTGCATAGAGACGATAAACAGGATTAAGTTGTACAGCGAGTCTTTGGCGAGGTATGGAAAGAGTCCATATCTGTACCCTCTCTATGGCCTGGGAGAGCTGCCCCAAGGCTTCGCCAGGTGAGTTTCCCCAACTACTTCCTCTGCCACTAACATTCAGATTGTTTTTAAACCTGTCTGTGTGTAGTGTGCTTAGATTGCAGTACTCTATAAGTGCACTAGCAGTTTATTTTTGTCACTCACAGATTAAGTGCCATTTATGGAGGAACCTACATGCTGAACAAGCCCATTGAGGAGATTATTATAGAGAACGGCAAAGTGGTGGGCGTCAAATCTGAGGGAGAGGTGAGTTTCTGTTGCAAGCTGCGTGAAACCTGATTTATCCTTAAAATGTGCTGTGACTTTAATGTTGTTTATTCTTCACGGTCAGATCGCTCGCTGCAAGCAGCTGATTTGCGACCCCAGCTATGTCATGGACCGAGTCAACAAGGTGGGTCAGGTGATCCGGGTCATCTGCGTCATGAGCCACCCCATCAAGAACACCAGCGATGCCAATTCCTGCCAGATCATCATCCCTCAGAACCAGGTCAACAGGAAGCATGGTTAGTCTGACAGGAAGCCACAGTGCTCGCATGTTCTATGGGCTTTTACATTATTTTAATCTCGTATTATTTTATATTTGGTGTACTTTAGGATTGACAGTAACTAAGTGACATTTCAGGATTTTTGATACCAATTTTATTTCCATATAAATGCTCTTAAACAGTCTTTTTGAAGTAAAATTTATAAATAATATAAATCTGAATTTAAAATAATGGCATGTAACTTTCCAATATTTTAAAGGGGTCATCGGATGCGACATGCACTTTTACAAGTTGTTTAAACTGAAATGTGTGTTGGCAGTGTGTGTACACAAGCACCCTATAATGATAAAGATCTACCCAGTGTTTTTTTTTTTTTTTATGATTTTTTTTGATATCTTAAATCATTTCCCCTTTCTAAAATCGAGCCGAACTCAGATGCCTGTCTAAGTGACGTCACACTGAAAGGCCCTCCCACGATTGTTTGATTGACAGTAGCGTTTCAGCACAGACTGTCTAAGGTGTCTTACCTTAGACCTGCCCTGAGTGAGCTGTCATCATTCCGCCATTGTTTCACCACCGGAGCAGATGTAGACAAGAATGTCTCCTAAGCGATTGAGGTGTTTTGTTGTTGGATGTAATAATGAACATAGCAGTCGTCATTTATTCCCGACATCTGAGCCGCTGAAGACACAGTGGATTACATTTGTTTCTGAAAGGAATGCGCCCCCGATCTGCGTAAATGCGTCTATCTTCACGCGAATCATTCGTGATCCTGCTTCACCTCCAGAAGTGAGTGTAAGGTTTTTTTTTAATGAATCTTTGCAAATCGCCTTTCCTAATAATATGCTAGTTAGCAAGTTTCACAATGAATGCGGCTAAAGTTTACCGTCTCTCAGAGAGCGGCTCAGAAGAGAGGGGCGGGGTGAGCAGGGCTCATTTACATTTAAAGCGACATGCAATAAAACGGCTTGCTGTAGGGATGGGCGATAATATTGCGCGATATGCATGCGCATCTCGTCAGTAAAGCCGATTCCTTGATTAGCGCTAAATCTCCATCACCTGTTTTCAAATGGAGCGGCGTTTAATACACGGAGCCGTAGTTCACTGACAAGCTACGCAATATCGCGTTCATTATCGAAGGCGATTCATCTGCGATAGTATTGTGATATTGCGTAGCTCTCCAGTGATCTACGGCTCTGTGTATTAACTGCCGCTCCATTTGAAAACAGGTGATGCGCAATCAAGAACCGGCTACTGACGGAGCTGCACAGCTGCTGCTCAGCAGCGATGTCAGCCATCCTAACTGCTGTAGACAGAGCTGTTTTTGACAGAGTAAAAACGGTGTTGTTTTACACCACCATTGAGAAATTTTAACCAAACTATGTTACAGACTTTTCATTGAAACCCTAAAGAATCATATCAACTTGTGGAAAATGGGCATCCGATGACCCCTTTAAAGTAAAAATTTCAGTAATTATTCAAGATGATTTTTTTTTTTTTTTTTTTTTTTTTACTACTACATTTATAAAAGGCCCAATACACTTATTTGGAATATTGATATGTGGGAGTATTTTATTGCCACCTGTTTACATTTTATATAATTGTGTGTGTGTGTGTGTGTGTTCGTGTACGTGTGTGTTCGTGTACGTGTACCTGTTTTTATATTCCGGTGGGGACTTAAACCTGAATACACACAGACTCATGGGGACTTGTGTCACGTGGGGATCTAAATTGAGGTCCCCACGGGTAAACAAGCTCATAAATCATACACAATTAACTTTTTTTTGAAAATGTAAAAATGCAAAAAGTTTCCTGTAAGGGGTAGGTTTAGGTGTAGGGTTGGTGTAAGGCGATAGAAAATACTAGAGATGGGCAGACGAAGCCTTGTGAAGCTTTTGGGGCTTTTTCCTGATTGTACCAAAAAAGATTCAAAGCTTCAAAGTCCCAAAGACAGACCCTACCAGTGACATCTAGTGGTCAGCTGCAATTATAGCAGCTACTTCCAAATGATTCACACCTCACGTTGATTCCAGTTTCAACACAAAAGCAATACTCAGTAATAGCAGCTGTGTCTTCATTCTGAGAATCATTGTCCACACGTGAAAGTGTTACTATGTTACTATGAAGCAGGGAGGGAACACCAAGCATTTCACGTCTCCTTATAATGAATGAAGCCGCGCAAAAGATTCGAATCAGTCACCTCGCTTCAGGTGCTTCATTATGATGTTTGAAGCCTCAAACGTCATCGGTCACATGATCACGGAGATTTGATACAAGCCTCGACACAGTCTTTCGAACCAGTCTGCTTCAATAAAGTAAAACAGGCTTCGGAGTCTGTGTCAAACGTCCCATCTCTAGAAAATACGGTCTGTACAGCAGAAAAACCATTACGCCTATGGAGAGTCCCCACAAGGATAGCAAACCAGACGTGTGTGTGTAAATATGTATATATGTGTGTGTGTGTATGTACGTGTGTGTATGTGTGTGTGTGTGTGTGTGTGTGTATATATATATATATATATATATATATATATATATATATATATATATATATATATGGGTCAAAGACGAAAAAGGGTTTAAGCATAAAAACAATAAGTGTAATACTGCTCTAATTGTTGTTGTTTTCCCCCCCAAAAATTAAAGTTTTCTGTTTAATTAAATTTTTCTGAGCACAAAATAAATATACATTTTTCCCTGATTTACAGAAGACACCCACTAAAATGTCATTCAGTGTAACTCTTGTCAGGCATACTTACAACAAATCAATTTATGACATAGTAAAAGACTAATTACTTTCACCCCAGGTACTAATTAGTTGTTAAAATTTTATATATTAGGCTGGGCGACTCCTATCTCTGGCGTGTATGCGCATCTTGTCAGTAAAACCAGTTCCTTGATTAGCGGTAAATCCCCATCACCTGTTTTTCAAATGGACGCGTTTAATACACAGAGCCGTAGATCACTGAGAAGCTACATAATATCGCTTTCATTATCGCAAGATGAATGGCTAGCAGATGGCGAACCGCGATGTGTGCTGTGACTGCGGCTCCGTGTCATGCCGCTTCATTGAAAACAGTGATGGAGATTTACCACTAATCCCACGGGTGCGGCTTTGGCGAATCTTGCACAGCCATATATCTCGCCCAGCCTATCTAAATTTTGCCTATTTGTCAGTAAGAATTTTTTACTCATTTAAAACACAATAAAATTTAATATGCTCCCTTATTCTTTTATATATTTTAATATGTACAAGTCAAAATAAGCATGTTTGGGTTTTTTTTTTTTTTTTTTTTACATAAATATTGTTACACTGAATGACAATGTAACATTATTTCAACCAAACTTTGACGTTTTATTCTCCAAAAACATTTAAAACCTTAAAAGTAAACACTTTACTTACATTTAATGTGCTTTCTATGGACATAAAATCATTTTTGTAAATTTCTTTTGATGCGGACATCTTTACGTCTTTGACCTATATATATATATATATATATATATATATATATATATATATATATATATATATATATATATATTATATTTTATATATTTAATCTTTAAGAAATACTTTTATTTAGCAGAGACACATTACTGCTACTTTTAAAGCAATTTAAAGACATTTACAAAAGATGTTACAAATGATTTCTGTTATATATATATATATATATATATATGATTTTTGAAGAATCGTGTGACACTAGAGTAATGGCTGCCAAAAATTCAGCTTTATCACAGGAATAAATTACGTTTTAAAATGCATTGAAATAGAAATTACTGTAGTTTTGATTAAATAAATGCAGCCTTGGTGAGCAATGAAATTTTCAAAAGCATTAAAAATATTACCGACCCCAAACTTTTATAGGCTACATTATTGTACATTAAAATCATCTCCTCCTTTTAGATATCTATGTGTGCATGATCTCTTACGCACACAACGTGGCAGCCCAGGGTAAATACATAGCCATAGTCAGCACCACTGTGGAGACCAGCGACCCTGAGAAAGAGATCAAACCAGCCCTGGACCTTTTGGAACCGGTTGAGCAGAAGTATGTTTACGCGCATCTGTGCACTTGCTGATATCTACAACTTACTTTGACATGCATGCGATCAGATAAATAAAATAATTTTGTGACCTTTCTACAGATTTGTGAGCATTAGTGATCAGTATGCAGCAACCGATGTGGGATCTGACAGCCAGGTAAGTGTTTACATTGTGCTCACTTGATATACAAAGAGTGACTACAGTACAAAGTTTGTTTTATCTGCACCCAGATCTTTATCTCTCGCTCCTATGATGCCACGACCCACTTCGAGACGACCTGCGACGATATCAAAGACATCTACAAGCGAATGACGGGCACAGAGTTTGACTTTGCCGAAATGGAACGCAAGAAGAACGACATCTTCGGAGATGGTGCTGACCAGTAAACTAGCTCCAGCTGCTCTTGAATATCAGATATTCAGATGATCATAATCTTAACATTAAAAAAAGAAAAAAAAAAAAGGCAACCAAACTGGGCGAGCTGGCTATTCAAGCGTATGTTTTGCCCATAATGGGAACACCTTGGCCGTTATACAAATTTAGCATTTTTTGGGGGGGGGGAGAAGGGGAGAATGTTCTGCCAGTCTGCTTTTTATAATCAGGAAACGAGATCCATTTTGCACTGATTGTTTATCAACGCCCTGTATTCAGTTTCCATCATGTGATCTTTATCTCAACCTGCTTAGACATGGGATGTGAAAAGTCCAAAGATGCCAAATAAGATGTATTCAAGTGAAATGAAGAAATGCATATTTTTAAAATGTACTGGTGTTGGCTGTCAAGGGGAGGGGGATCGGGTTTTGCGAAATTGCAAAATGATCTGTCTTGAGTTTGGCCAGGTTTAACAGCACACGTTTTTATTTTTAAAAGAAACTTATCTACTTCTAAGATAACTTCCAGGGATTATTCATTATTCTATTTTCCTACAAATTACAACTGGTGCTTTAACTAGTATCCTGAATATTTAGTTTGCAATATTTCTCCGATTTCCTGCATTTACAGATCGAAGGGAAGTATCAAGCACACACAGTGTAGATAATCTTTTATGTAATCCGTGTCCAACCACACAGTATTCGTTTTGCAATATGCTCATGTGATTTGACATAACTGACCCCCTATTAGCTGTAAATTGTGCTGCTTGTCAGAAGGGCTGGGGTTTCTTTCAGCTTTGCCTTGCATCTCTTTTCTGATGGGTTATGCGTGATTCTAAGGCTACTACACGGAGGTTATCACACGTCAGTGGGAAAAGCTGCTTAACTGTAAGTCTGGAGTCTGCTTGTCTAGTGTGTTAGGGAGCTCTCCTTCTCCCTCACCTCAGAGCACAGAGAGGAGCAGGCAGTGTCTCCTCAACGGCTCTGACGTGTTAGCAAGGACCAAAATGTCTATGGCAGTATTGACATGACCGGGGCCCTGTGCAAAATGTCACCAATGTTTTAAAAAAAAAACAAAAACAGAAACAAATGCTGAACGAATGGGGCTCAAATGATTTCTGTACTGCGAAGTAAAAATGTTAACTTGTGGAAAACTGACTGTGTTTTTCCTTTTTATTTTTTTTAACTTTACCAAATACATCATGCTACAAAGACCTAGTATTACTCCAAAAAAAAAAAATTAAAAAAAAAAAAATTGTTAAATATTAGTAGTAATCCATATTTAAAAAAATATTTTTTTTCTTAATATCTAATATTAATCTAAAAATTATTAAATGTGTGCTGTTACACACAAGTACTTCGTTAATATAAAAGTTACGTTTTGCTATTCAGTAAGATCCGTAATAGTTAATGCAATTTTTAAGGTACTGAACGAAAACTGAGGAACTACACATCCCATAACCCATTGCGTGTTTGCCGTATTCAATCCATAGTGTCGCAAATCATAACAAACCACACAGTCGGCTTCTCTAAATATAGAACAAGTTTACTTTATCAGCACCTTGTTCGCATTCCGCATGAGTAATATTTGTTAAATGTCAGGTAGATTTATTGAATTATGGAACTCACCGCTGCCAGATCAACGTTTTATGGTGACATCGGTGAGTATTTGTCTAATATCATTGCATTTCATGCTTAACAGACTCCTGTCCTTGCAATTGCTTAACATTGCTGCGTAATAGACGGGGGAAATATATTTCCCATTAGATCTATTCCACTTAAAACAAAATAAATGACTCCATTTGTAGGTCACTGGGCTGACCGCACACCGGTGCATGAGGCTGCTTCTCTAGGTCGAGCTCTGCAGTTAAAACAACTGATAGAAGCAGGAGCATCAGTTAATATCGTGTCTGTGGATAACTTCACCCCTCTGCATGATGCCTGCATCCAAGCCCATCCAAAGTGTGTTCAAATACTGCTGGAGGCAGGAGCTCAGGTGGGTTACGGCACCAGGTATATTTTAATGAGAGCCTGTTTTCAGTGATTTTTTTTTTTTTTTTTGCAATAATAATAAAGAATACAGTATAATGGAAAACAAACAGAAAATAATAGTATGTATAAAACGAACAAAATACCTTTCAATAAAAAAAAAAATACTCATGGATTAATAGGTAGAAAAATAAATGTAAGTTCTTTAAATTTGGCAGAAAAAAATAAAAGAGAGATAGAGGGCATACAAATAAAGATACAAATATATTAAGGGAAAATCTTAAATTTAGCACAAATTCTAGAAGTTTTTAAAGCTTTCTGCCTGTTTTCAGTGATGTCCTTATTTGCGTATAAATGTATGCATTTAGCAGACGCTTTTATCCAGTGACTTAGTGTTGGGGAGTAACTGTGGTTACATGTAACGGCGTTACGCAGTTTAATTACAAAATAAATGTAACTAATCTGTTACTGAGGGAAAAATATATAAATAAAACAAAAGTAAATTATGAAAATGTTAACGATTACAAAGAGGGTTACATCTGAATGCTTTTTGTATTAATATTTACTATTCCTTATGATTTTAAATCTGTCTTCTACCTCAGAACGATCTCAAAGTAAGTAAAGTTCTGATTTTGTGATGGCTGTGCTTTAAAATTAAATTATTATAATCTTATTTAAAGAGATGAAGGATTTTGAAAGTTGGCTTGATTGTTTCTATTGTCCTCAATTTATAAGTTGCTTTGGATAAAAGTAACTAGTGAAGTAACCCATTACTTTTAAATTAACAAGAAAATATCTGAGTTACTTTTTCAAATAAGTAACGCAAGTTACTTTGTTTTCCTATTTATTCACTGACACCTTTCCTGTTCCCATGTTGAGAGAAATTGTGAGTAAGTGCAGAGGCATTTTCTTCAGCCTGAGGCTTATCAATTCCACTCTTGGTGTTAAAAGGGCCTTTTCAGACACCAAAAATATAAATTTTGGGTTTTCTGTTATTAAAAATAAATAAGCAAGCCCAGCCCAGGTGACAAAAGTAACGCAAAGGTAACGTAATGCATTACTTTCTATAAAAAGTAACTAAGTAACACAATTAGTTACTTTTTTATGGAGTAATGCAATATTGTAATACATTACTTTTAAAAGTAACTTTCCCCAACACTGTAAATTTAGAAAAGTAATCAAATGTAATCAGTTAAATTAATAAAGTAATTGAAATAGCTACACTGCTTATTACATTTTAAATAGGGTAACTTGTATGTAACTTATTACATTTCCAAAGTAACCTTCCCAACAATGGTGACTTACGATAGAGGAGCATAAGCAAATCATCATAGAGCCAACAATATTAGAGAAGATGGGAGGAATTACAAGGCCCTGATATTTGGGGAAAAAATTTAATTAATAAATAATAGACATCCTACCCTGTAAAACTCATTCATGACTGTAAGTCTAAGGTATAAACTCTTTTCGCCATTAAAAACTGTGTGTGTGCAGGTGGATGTACGCACCATCCATGGAAGTACTCCTCTCTGTCACGCCTGTGCTGCTGGGAGCCTAGAAAGTGTCAAGCTGCTGGTGGATCATGGAGCGTCAGTCAACCCTTCCCTGACCGCCCTCACAGCTTCACCCCTCCATGAGGCCTGCATACGAGGTGAGATAGCCAGGAGAGGGAATGCTTTGTGTTTAGATTTCTGTGTTTTCTCATGATCTCTGTGCAGGTAACCCAGACTGTGTGAAGCTTATGATAGACAAGGGAGCGCTGCTGGAGGCCTTTGACATTTACTTTGGGACGCCGTTACATGCTGCCTGTGCTAAAGCTCATATAGACTGTGCCCTGCTGCTGCTCAATGCAGGTATGTTTTTATAGGTGCAGTTTATATATTTTATTTTGCAGTTATGTATTATTCTGCATTGTTATTTTTTCATAATTTCAAAGGTGCAAAGGTGAATGCCACCAAGTTCCATGAGACAGCACTGCATCATGCGGCGAGGGCTGAGAGATTGGACCTGGTGGAGCTGCTGGTGGAGTTTGGTGGAAATGTCAACATAAGTGATAACTTGGGTCACAAACCTAGAGACTATACAAAACCTGAATCCCCTGCCAGTCTCTGTCTGCTGCACTATGAGAGTATGTTACAGTCTGCATAGGTGCTATACAGCATATTACGAGATGTCTCCGAGTATTTAATCTGCTGTTCTGCGTTTCTTCAGGTAACGCTCTGTCTCTGCAGCAGCTGTGCCGTATCGTCCTGAGGACTGTGTTGGGCACCAGAGCTCTGGAGCTGATCCCTAAACTGGACATTTCACAGCGCATCATTGATTACCTCATTTATAAATCATAAATTTATAAATAAGTTCCCTAGAGTTCTCTAGAGTCTTATTTTGTTTAGAAACCGTTAATGGGCTGCAGTTTGTAAAGTCTTAAGTTTGTGAGTTAATTCATTTAATTTAATTATATATAAATAACCCTGTGAGTTTATAACCCTATGAAACCCGTGTTTACGTAAGTGGAGTTGTGTTGACTTAGTATCAGTGAATGTGCTAAATTGCCTTGAAATATTTTGCAATGTAAATGTGCAAATAATAGAACCATTTATATTACTGTTGCACCTGTACAACTCCAGATCAGTTTCACTTTTAAATCAGGCTTCTTCTTTTTTTTTTTTTTTTTAATGTTTTACGACCAGAAATTGTCCAGATACTTTTTGTCTTAAAGGTATTGTTTTATAATTTAAACTTATCTTAGAAAAACTTTTCTTGCTTGAAAAGTGTTTGCGATATACTTAAAATAAATGCCACTGGTTTTCAACCAGGAGGTCCTGAAGGCACTTTATGGGGTCAGTAGAGAAGATATATAAAACATATAGCGCTTAACTTTTCATGATATGTTTAACTAGTTAACTTATAAAACTGTCTGTCTGTTAAGTATTATATATTGTTAATGTTCTTAATTAAAGTTATTGTAATGTGTTATCTGGTATGCCATGTCCCTGGGTCTGTAAGTTGAAAACCTTGATTTAATGCACACACATTCCCACATTTGTGTTCATCGAATCATTTTATTTTCCCCTGTATATTCGCTGTAAAATACAACTCCCAGCATTCACAGCAACACGTCATAACTAGTGCCAAAACAGAACAGACCACGTGATGTATATACCGCATTTCTAAACCGCAGAATTTCTGCTTTAGTTACTTAGCTAGCGACAGTGTTTAGTTTGAATTTGACTGCCTATCTCAAAGCAGAGATGGAAGTGGAAACAGCGCGACCTTATTTTTTCGGTGACATCGGTAAGTCCACGAGGAAAGTGTGTTTGCCGCTATGTCCTTACAGCAGCGGCGTGTCGTCCTGTTTACACGATTATCATATTTCGCACCATAGTGCTCTTCTTAATGTCATGCAACTGTGGTCAACAACCATTAAACATGTTTAATATAACGTTAACCTTAAAAATATCTCATAGCCAACCATAGTAAGTTACATAAGCTATACAAATATCGAACATTAACGCAGCATGTACATTATTTGATTACATGATTTGTGAGATATGACAACTTTTCCTGTCTTTTTAAACTCGAAGGTTTGTATGACCAATATATTATCTTTAATGATTCATTTTTACCACATAAACTAAAATTAAGTACCATAACAATATATCATCCATTAATAATACAGTAGAAATGTTCTGTGACATGTGACACTTGTGGTTATGGTTTTAATTGATATGTGTTTGATGGTGTATAAGGTTTCTGGGCAGAGAGGACAGAGGTTCATAAGGCTGCGTATCAAGGTCAGGTGTCAGAGCTGCAGAGTTTGATCCAGAGTGGAGCTTCAGTGAATATTGTGGCTGTGGACTCCATCACTCCCCTCCATGAAGCAGCTGCGCGTGGACAGACGCAGTGTGTGAGACTCCTGCTGGACGCAGGGGCTCAGGTGCCACTCACAAATACAGTTCTTCAAAAGGCCTCGGACAACACAAGTGTATTCTAAGTACTGACTTTGGCTTTGAAATGAGTTCTTCTTGGGTTATTTTGCAGGTTGATGCAAGGAATGTGGATGGCAGCACTCCGCTATGTGAAGCGTGCTCTATTGGGAACTTTGAGTGTGTGAGGCTTCTTTTGGAGTATGGAGCAAAAGTCAACCCCATGCTTACCTCTCGTACCACCTCCCCTCTACATGAGGCCTGCATGGGAGGTGTGCTGGTTTGGTGTACACTGTAGAAGTTTTATTTAAATTTTATTTATTGATTTAAAATGTATTTTTTAGAACAATTTTATATTAGAATTTGTTGACTTTGTTCTTTGTTTTTCTTTAGTATTACATTATTTGCAAGGTATTTTATTTGTAAAATATTTTATTTAAAAATATATTAATATACAATTTTAAAAATAATTTAGAGAAGGAATTTAAGAGTAAGAATTCTGTGGATGATTTCTTTATTTTTACATTTTAATTTATTTCTATTTTTTCATTTAAAAAATATAGTCAGTATTATCAAAAATAATTTTATATATGGTTTTATTGATTTTTTTGTGTAGTATTACAGAATATGTAAGGTAATTCCATAAATTTGTAGTGTAAAAATTATTTTCATGATTATTTTGTTTCGTTTTATTTAAAAATAAAATTCACTATATATCAATTTTTTAAAATAATTTTCTTGACATTTATAATTTCTGTAGTATTACAAAAACTGGTTTATTTAAAGATAATTTTATACATTCATAGAGTAAAATTATTATGATTATTTTATATTTGCAATTTTATTTTATTTATTTTTTAAAACGGTAATTATTTTTTGTATTATGAAAATTATATTTGGCTTTGTTGTCTTTTGTTTATATAGTATTACAGAATCTGAAAGGTATTTTTATAAATGCATAGTGTATGAGTTCTTTTGATGATTTTTTTTATTTTATTGTTTTAAAATATAATTCTAAAATTTTCAAAAAAAAAATGAAATTGTGTTTTATTGACCATTTATAATTTCTGCAGTATCACAGAATCTGTATGATTTTTATAAATTTATAGTGTAAGAATTTTTTTTGATGAAATGACCTTTTTGAGTGAAATATTTATCTGTCCGTCATATAATATGAGAATATTTTGTGTTATGCAGGTAATGCAGATTGTGTGAGGTTAGTGATTGCTAAAGGAGCCAGTCTGGAGGCCTATGACCTGTACTACGGTACTCCTCTACATGTGGCATGTGCCAACCGACACCTGGAGTGTGTCAAAGTGCTACTAAATGCAGGTAAAACCAGATGCCATGAGCCATTTGATTGTAAAGTACTCTGTCAGACATTAAAGAATGTGCCTCTAAAGAAGGGAGTTTAGATCTGAAATCATCAAAGTAAAGCTTTAATCATGAATCATTGTGTGCAGGTGTACGAGTAAATGCCACTAGGCTACACGAGACGCCCTTACATCATGCTGCCAAGTCCAACAATGTGGATATGATTGAGCTGCTGGTGGAGTTCGGGGCTAACATTTATGCCCGAGACAAATATGACAGGAAGCCAGTCGACTACACAAGGCCAGATACGCCCTCAGCGCGCTGCCTTCGGCTTTATGAGAGTGAGTTCAAATTTTTAAATGGTTTATATTCGTTATAGGATATGTTATAATGTTTACATTCATTACTTTATAGGATGGACAGACTGAATGTACAGGATTCAAATGTAAAAATTTTATTTAAATTTGGAAATACACTGAAAGTTTTCAAATTTTGAAAAATAGCAGTTTTGATGTAGAAACAGAATGAAATGTTTAATATTCTGCACTATTTTGGTCTCTTGTGAAATAAAAAATAAATTTAATCGTTTTTAATGAAAAGAAATTGAAAAATAGAGTCAGTAATGAAAGTTTTAAAATTTTGAAAAATTTGATGTCAAATGAAAATGAAATGTTTAATATTGTGCACTATACATCAAAACTGCTATTTTTCAACATTTTACATCAAAACTACTATTTTTCAAAATTTTAAAAATGTAATTACTGACTCTTATTATTTTTTTCATCAAAGAAATATATTAACTTTATTTTTTATTTTTTATTTTTATTTGACAAGAGACCAAACTAGTGCAGAATATTAAACATTTCATTTTCATTTTACATCAAAACTGGCATTTTTCAAAATTTTAAAACTTTCATTTCTGACTCTATTTTTTTTATTAAAAAATTATATTAACTTTATTTTTTATTATTTTTTTTATTTGACAAGAGACCAAAAAAATGAAAATTAAATGTTTAATATTCTGCACTATTTTGGAAACTGGTCAAAAAAGTAAAATAAGTAGGCAAAACTGTTTTTTAATTCAAATAAAACTAATAAAAAAGCTTCATATAATTAGAAAAAATCATATAATAGAAAAAGATCATAATTTCTTTTGTTAATGGAAAAAAAAAGAAACTAGAGAAAGTGTCCAGCAGATGGTGCTCATGGCTTAATGTAAAAGCTGTTGTAGCAAACCTACCATTTGTTTATATGGTATATTGTCTTGCATGAGAAAGAATCAGTTCAGAGTTCACAAGTTTATGATGTTCTCTGTGCTCTCACTGAGATTTAAAATGTTCTAAAGAATAAAATATACTATGTTAATGTCAAGTGTTCTGGTTGTAGTGATAGGCTGCCGCTGTTGGTTGGAGCAGTGATTCACAGCCAGGTCTGCTGCCTAGGTGCTGCTCAGGATGTTTTGGGTGTGATGTTATAAACAACTGCCTGAAGTTTATGATGATGAGATTAAAAGTTGGATTCTGGTGTAGGTCTGGAATCCATCATTAGTCTCATTCCAAAGATCCAAGCACAACACACCAGTGCCCCTCTTCAGAATGTAAACCAGATTAATGTGAATCCGTGGCCTAGGAGCATATAAATATTTTCCTGATAATAGCATTTAGAGGCTAAAAATGCGGTTTACGAGAATGCAAACATTTTGGTTTTGTGTAATGAATGATATGACGGGAGGTCATGATCTTGAGGACTCATATTTTACAGAAGGTTTTATCTCCTGGAATGTTCACTTATATTTGTTTTTATTTGGTTTCTATGGAAGACAATGTCAAAATGTATCAGAAATGTTACTATGTAGTGAAAGGGTGGCCATACAAAATTGTCATCACTGACTCAATCTCATGTTCTTTGTTCTCCTGTAGCTAAATGAATGGTATTGCATTGAAGTGTTTAATGCTGCATTATATTTTGTGTTTTTGCAGGTGACCCTCTTTCTCTGCAGCAGCTGAGCCGTATCACCCTGAGGATGCTGTTGGGCACCAGAGCTGTGGACGTGGTGGCCAAATTGGATATTCCTAACCGTATTATCAGTTACCTCCTATACCAATGAACTCCTTCCATAGAGGTCCACAGATATACAGACAAACACTTGAAGCACTGAAATCTCTCCAACAATAAATATTAGTTATCTTGGCACTTTAGAGCATTAAAGGTGAATTATGTAATTTTTTTAATGTTAAAAATCTAATTTATTGTTCTTGCAATTTTGTATGGTGCTGCTATTGGCACAGAAATTACAGTAATAGTTTGCTTGTAAATGAAAATTCTGTCATTTATTAACTCGTTTCAAACCTGAATGACTTCATTTCTTCTATGGAACACAAAAGATGTTTTTGTCTGTACAGTGAATGTCAATGGGGTCCAAAATAACCGTTGATCCCCCTGTATGGACAAAAAAACGCTGAGATATTTTTCAAAATACTTTCATAGGGAGTAAATAACAGAATTTTCCATTTTGGGCGGACTGTCCTTTTAAGTAACAGAAGCACAACAGATTACATAAATAGGAAGCACTTCTTAATAGCACTTCCCAGCAGAACAGTCTGACTTTTGCTGTAAAATATGTTGTCTTAATGTGTCTGAGGTGAATTTAGGACTGATGGAAACCATTATAATATTGCCGGAGAGAAAGAGCAGGAGATAGAGACACAAAATAGAGGAAACACTTAATCTGGCAGCTGTCTACATTCAGGAACTCCTATGACTGCTAAATGAAGTCCAGGGAAACTTCAGCACATTAGTCGCTCAGACGACAGACACTATGCACAACACACAGCACTGCTGGATATGCGCATGGTAACATCCTCACGCTCTCATTAGAGATTCATTATAGGAGATCACAGCGGCTTGAACAAAGTGTTATTGCACAGGCCGGGGGCAAACACTGGCATTCGTATTATGACATCAAGCACCTTGAGTTATACCACCGTTTTGCCATATTCATCGTCCGTGTTCCGCTATAGTGACGCCACGGTGACACTGACAGAAGCCAGTTTACAGCAGTGTTTTATTGCACAACTGTTGTATAAGTCACCGGTCGTAATATTTTACAATTCAGCTGAGGATTTAATATTGTTTGTGTTTGTTTCCTCATTTTTTCTGAAGTGAGGAAAAGATATTAAGTCAACATGAATTTAACTGCTGTAATGTAACATATTTGAGTTAAAATACATCAGGCTGGACTTGATTTGATGCATTAGGATTTCATTGAAATGTTGGGCTTTATTTTTTGTATGCGTTTTATTAATAGTATTTGAACGCCTCGCCAAAAATTAAAGTATTTTCATGAAAGATAATGATAGAAATTGTAAAACGTACATCGCGTGCACTTATGAATTGCATATTCAGATAAATTACGGCATGCACACTGCTGTTTGGGGTCAGTACTGTTTTGTTTTTGGAAGAAATTATTTCTTTTATTCATCAGGGATGCATTAAATTGATAAAAATTGACAGTAAAGACATTTATAAGGTTACAAACAACTTCTATTTCAAATAAACGCAGTTCCTTTGAAATTTTTATCCATCAACCAACACTTTGTCACCGTTTCCACAAGAAAAAAGAAAATTATATATACATAACATATAATGTATTTTATATATAAATCAATAAAAAAAGTAAAAAAAAAAAAATATATTAGTGCTGTCAAACGATTAATTGCGATTAATTGCATCCAAAATAAAAGTTTGTTTACATAATATATGTGTGTGTATTATGTATATTTATTATACATGCATACATATACAGTACCTTGCAGAAGTATTCAAACCCCTTCATTTTTTCACGTTTTGTTATGTTGCAGCTTTATGTTAAACTGCATTAAATTACTTTTTTTCCATGTCAATCTACACTCCATACACCATAATGGCAAAGCAAAAACAGAACTGTCACAACTTTGTAAATTTATAAAAAAAAATAAAAAATCTGAAATAAGTTTGTTGCATAAGTATTCAAACCCTTAACTCAGTACTTAGCTGAAGCACCTTTATAGTCTCAAGTCTTTTTTTTAATTATCTGCCATTCTTCATTCTTTTTTATTTTCATATATATTTTAAAAATATTTGCATGTGTACATATATATTTATAATTATACATAATTTATATATAAATATAAATATTATACATAATAAATATACACAGTACAAATACATATTATATAAACAAACTTTAATTTTGGATGCGATTAATTGTAATTAATCGTTTGACAGCACTAATATATATATATATATATATATATATATATATCAGCACAACTGTTTTCAACATTGATAATGACAAAAAAAAATGTTTCTTGAGAAGAAAATTAGCATATTAGAATGATTTCTGAAGGATCATGTGACACTGGAGTAATAAAATTCCGCTTTGCCAATAAATGAATAAATTCTATTTTAAAATACATTCAAATAAAAACAGTTATTTTAAATTGTAAAAAAACATATTTCACAATATTACTCTTTTTACTACATTTTCAAATAAATGCAGCATAAGAATTTTCAAAAATATAAAAAATGTTACCGACCCCAAACTTTTGGTGTATATAAAGAAAAAGGAGCTTCAATTTATCATTAGAAAACGGTTTTATTTTAAGCCATAGTTCAAATGATTTGTTCCAGTGATTTGTTTAATTCATTTCTAAGCTGGCCGTTCAACTGTTCCTTCCCTTGACTAACTGAAAGGGTGTCAGGATTAGTTTTGTGAGTTTGACCCACAGTTCTCCAAGTTCTCTTTATCCATCTGATCCCTTCGCATCTCGTGTTCCTCCTCTGGCCTCCTCTTATAAAGTACAGAATGTTCTATAAATAGCAGCCAGACCAGAAATAGAATGAAGTCCAAGTGCTTGTGTCCTCACTGAGCTGGAGAAATGAGTTCCTCTTCCTGTGCACGTATCTCGAGCCCATGAAGCTGAGCGGCAGGGAGGGCAGGAATGTTGTTATTAGAGTGCTAACCCTCTTCTGATATCAAGCTTACAGAGACACGACAGCTGCTATTGAAAGAATGCTGCTCTTTTTCTTCTTATCCAACTCTCATCTTAAAACAGCCTTTAAAGGATTGTTCACCAGTCTTAATTGTTTAAAGCAGATTGTGGAATCATGGATGTTCTGTACTAGATAACCTAAAAGGTTTGGACATGCCAGTGTTGGAGGGATTTTTGGCTTTTTGGTTGGTTATTCCAAGGCATGAATGCTTTTCACACAAGCTTAAAGTATTTGGTGCTATAATGTTTACTGTTATACTGTTCAGAATTATCTTGCTTGATGCTCATTATGTTTATTTCAGGTAATTAAGTTATTGTGAAATAAATATTTACAGGACGATTATGGCTGTTTTATTTGTCTGTTGTCCTCCATTAGGGTATTCTATGTTAAGCCGTAATAAATTAGTATTCTTCCTTATTGAGAAAACAACTGAATTGATAAGGATATTGTTTGAATCCAATTTTAATATGATTTACAGTGTATACCAGTGATACAGTTTTATAATGAACTATATATTGATTTTCTTTTCATTTATTTTCTTTTCTTTTCTTTTATTATTCATACGCATTCCCACTCATTTGTGTAGCTGGTTTAATAAATTGAATACCAGTGATTCAAAATTTAAAATGACCAATATGTTGACTTCTAAAGCTACCAATTAATCTCCTTTTATTTTATTTTGTTTTGTTTTGTTTTTTGTTTTTGTTTTCGTTTTGTTTTATAGATTGTATATCAGCAGTTCGAACAATGAACAATATTGACATCTAAAGCTACTAATTAATATGTATTTTTATTTTATTTTATTAATTTAATTTAGTTTAGTTTAGATTATTTTTCATTTTTCCTTTTTTTTTTTTTTATTGCACAGGCCTATTCCTCAGTACCATTTCTCTTTGTTGCCACAAGGGGGCTCTGCAGCTTTTATGTTTGGGCCATTAGTCTTTTCTTTGTTTGTAGACAGTCTTGCTTCTTTGTGACCAAACGAAGGCTTCTTTGCGATTAAAGTCACCTGACCACATTCTGGTGATTGTCCCACTGACCTTTGACCCCTGAGCATCATATAGCAGAAAGGAGACTTTTAATTTTTATAGAAGTTTATGATGGTTCACCCAACGGGGTGTACAGCTCCGTCAGCTCCTGTAACAACTATTATTTCTTCTGCTCATTGCTGTTGTGCTACTGCATGTTGACACTCAACCTTGTCATGCAAGAAAAATAGAACACCTGATTACACAACCGAAGGCTTTTGTGCTGGAACAAAGGTCTGCCTTCAGAGAACGGCTTTAGAAGACTGTAAAAGACATGCTTGCAGAAAAAGATTGTGACCCAAAGTAGGAGGAAAAGCAGAGGAAGCAGATTCTGGTTCTGAGATGGTCCGCTTCTTGTCTTTAGAGGCTCCCAGGCACAAATCACCTCAGATCCACTCAGGAATTCCGACTCAATGAGAAACAGATGTGCGTGTATGAAGCGCAGCCATGAAAGCCAAGCTCAGCTCAAAAGCTGCATGCTCCAGACACACACTAAAGACTCAAGACCAAGTTCTAGTTGTGATACACCAAACTGTACCCAAGAAATGTTTACATGACCTAGTTTTGTTACTTATTATTCTATCATTGTATTTTATTATGAGGAACCATACTCATAAAACTAGTTGCAGATTCAAACTTTGTGCTTTGTTTTGGAGGTTACAGCATTTTTTGTGCCACAAATGGGAGTAAATTACATGGCAGGCTAATTTGTAGAATGACAAAAGGCTACAGGACAGAAAAGGTTGCCTGAGTCTTTTCATCTTGGTTGCTTGTCATTTAGCAAAAAGTGACTTTAAAGTCAGTAATTGCAGACAAAGCCCCCCTGAAGCAAAGCTGGGTTAAGTGCTTCACCCTGGAGTTTGTCTCGTCCCTATCTTAAATCAGACTTTAACCACTAGGCTATTCATCTGTTTTTATGTACTTTCTCTGGAACAGTCTAGAGCTGAGACAACAGACAAGACTCAATCAAAAAGTTTTTATAGATGTCTAGTCAGAAAAATGTGTTTCTGTCCAGCTGAGAGCAGAAGCAGTGTGTGATCGACTACACATACATACACGTCATCTGTCTTTGTTTCCCCTTCTCCCCTAAATGATCATACCATCTGTGTGTGTGAATTAATTTTTTTTTAAATTTTTTTTTTTTTCTAAAGGGTCTCCCTCTATTGGATAATCAAGCAACACACCACATACTGACCTCAGCAACTTTCCATTTTAGCTCCTCTCTGTCAATACATGATTTTGATCGTCTAAATACACCCCAGTTTTTCCAAAAGTAATTTCTAAAAAAAAATTTATATATATATATATATATATATATTCAGATATTATTTAAGTATTTAAAATATTTTTATAAATTATTTTATTTCATTTTTTAATTTCAATGGCAGTAGCATGGCTGGTTTTATGGATTGATATGTCAGTGATTCACATTTTAAAATGAACCATATATTGACTTATAAAGTCATTAATTAATCTATATTTTATTATTTTTTTATTTTATTTAATTTTATTATTCATAAGCATTCCCTTTCTTTTTAAAGGAAGTTGCATGGCTGGTTTTATGAATTGCATGTTAGTGATTCACAGATTTTTAAATGAACAATATATTGACTTCTACATCCAATTAATAATTTTTATTTTATTTTATTTTACTTTATTAATTTCATTGTCAGATGTGTGGCTGGTTTATAAGTTGCATGTCAGTGATTCACAATTTAAAATGACCAATATGTTGTCTCCTAAAGCCAATAATTTATTTTATTTAATTTTTAATTTTAATTTTTTATTTATTTATTTTTGGCAGTTGCATGGCTGGTTATATGGATTTGGATTATATGTCTGAGATTCACATTTTTAAATGAACAATATTTTGACTTCTACTTCTATCCACTTACTAATTTTTATTTTATTTCACTTCAGTGGTGGTTGCATGGCTTTTTTTATGAATTCCCAGTGATTCACATCCGAGAATGAACAATATATTCTCTTCTACACCCAAAAATCAATCTCAGTATCATTACTTTAAATATTTTTTTACCGATTACCAACCCTATATAATACATATAATTTTTATTTTTCTGTAATGGTGACGTTTTGACATCACACATATTGTTGGTTGTGATGTGATTATGATGTCTTTTGAAGAAAAACCCTGTGGCTCCAAAACGTAAATCTGATTTAGCGCTTCCTCATGTCTTCACGGGTCACAGCGCATATCACACTGAGAACAAAGGCCTCACATAGACACATGCGCATGATTTCTCTTTTGATCTTTTGCTGAAAATGAATTAAACTGGTTAAAATAATTTGAAGGCACCACTCACCTGACTGCACATTCTTATTTGACCTAAATTAAATGTACTTCATTATAATATTATCTGCCATAGTGTACTATTCATTCTTACCCCAGTTGTTTATGTCTTGATGCCTTTTGTCTGTGCTCCTGTTTACTCTGTGGCCCAAATCTCAGTCTGTCATTTTTGGATCAACCCTCAATTACAAGCTTGCTTTGTAGTCAGCATATTTTGGGGGATTTCTTTTCTTGAGGCATGAAAAGGCAACGCTAGTCCCATCTACAAAGGCATGCCTCACTACTTACATGTTTTACATTTTGTTCTCCATGCACGCAAGGTGAATTAGCACATATTAAAATGTAAACAAGGATTCAGGCTTTCTAACCATACACAGTCATTTGAACTACTTGAGCTTCAGTGCTTGAAGGCAGATTTTTGCATGATGGCTGAGGAATGATAGCGGACTATATTAGCGCTCTGGTGCCACCGTGGAGCAAAACTATTTGGTTGTATAATCAGTTTCGAGGTCATATTCACCACAGGCTCAGCTAATGTGAACATTTTATTGTGAATCACATACCGAAAAACAAAACAAGAACACTATGTGCTTCAGGTAGCTTCTTCTCACTCCTTCAAACTGACAATTAGCCGTTTGGCCTCGTTTGTAATGACAAGGTGTGTCAGCAGGTTGAGTACTTTTTGAGGTTTGAGATTGCGTTCTACCGCTCTCGCCCCGAGCCATCTGCCCTCCAAATCTGGCTTTTCAAGTTCACCCCTGTCTCTTTTTGTCAATAGGATGAAGCGGAGCTGTTTGGGAGGTCTGAAGACTTATAATGAGGTGAAGTGTTATACAACACTGTTATCTGTTACAAAATAGGTGATACAAATACTTTTATTGGTTTGTTTAACTTGTAGACGTTCCAGATCGTGTGATCAGAATGTGATGTGTTGTAAATCTGCTTCTAATTGAAAGGTGACACTAGGCAGTCATTTTAAGGGATCATAATAACAAACAACAGTACTGTTTGTGCAGTAGTGTACTGTGAGCAGTATACATTAAATGCTCTTAAATCCTTAACTTAAATGTACAGTATATAACAGAACATGTTACAATGGCTTGTGAATCTTCACAATGCAATGCACTCAACATGACCTTTCATTTAAGGTGAGATACAAATTAAATAATATCATTGATTTTGTATTTCTTTATTTTTATCCTGCTATTTATCTGACTGGTGAGAGCTCAGACTGTTTCATCAGTAACTAAATAAAAACAGCACTTTTATTAACAGCTAGACAAATGGTATACATTCCAACGTGAAAGTGTTGTTTTGTTTTTTTTAGAGATTAATATTTTTGTTCAGCAAGGATGCATGGAATTATTTACTAAAAAAGAATCAGTAGAGACTTTTACATCAATGCAAAAAAAAAAATGCTGTTCTTTTGAAATTTCTATACATCAAAATCCCTGAAATTAAGGTTCACACACACAACTGTCTATTGAACACTAAATCAGCATATTACAATGATTTCTGAAGGATCATGTGACACTAAAGACTGGAGTAATGATGATGAAAATTCAGCTTTGCATCACTAAAATAAATTGCGTTGTAAAATATATTTAAAAAGAAAACAGTTATTTTAAATCGAAAATAATATTTCACAATATTACTGTATTTTTACTGTATTTTTATCAAATAAATGCAGCATTTGGTAAGCATAAGAGATTTCTTTCAAAAACGTTATCAGGCAGGAATTGTGTGCGCACTTTTATCGCTTTTTCACTTTTGCAGATGAAAAATAAAATATATATTTTTGATAGACCTTTTTTTGGTCTGATTGCATTTTTCCAGTGTACAGACAACTTTGGCCACCTGCTTGACTTTACTGACTCAAAACTTTTAAATGGTGCAAAATAATAAAGTAACATGATGAGGTTATGTGACAATAATGAAGCATGTTGCTGTTTGAAATGTTGCATACTATTTCTGAATATGAGTGATAACCTATGCTAGTATTCAGTTCTACATGGTCTGTAAGCCTACTGATCATGCTAATTTGAATCAGGTGTTGTGTTGTCTAATGGGAAATGATGCTTTGTAGACTTGCTGCAAGCTGTTTGCTGCTTCTTCAACGTTCTCCATCTGATGAAGTTTGGCATGAAAATGTTACCACTTCAGCTCAAGGTAAACATTACCAGACTCCCAGACACCAACCTATAAAATTTGATGTTGTTATGGATATATATTATGCTTAAACAAATAACGTGAAAATAAATGGACCCTTTGGCATTGCCAAGAAACTGTTCATAATTTAAAAAGACAGAAAGAGATAAAGCTATCTCACAATGTTTGTGTTATATTTGAACTGTATGCATGCCCGCCTTAAACATGCACACCAACAAGTTGATTTAAGCTAAACCAAATCGGCATGAATCAAAGTCGTGCCTTGTGCGTGGCACAGGGTTGTTTAAAAACTGGTTTAGCACTGAGATAAGAGACCTCTATAAAATGCTGCTTGATGCCAAGCTGGCAAGAAATAAATCCACCTGAGAAAGGCCATGTCGCTCAGTATGGACCTCAGCAAGCTTTTTCTATGAGCTAATTGGCCTGCATTATATGTGCATGTATTTTAGTGTTTAGTGCTTCAGCCACTTGATGTATTCAGAGATGGTAATTCCAGATTTCATTGCATGCATTCTTCTCCTCACCGCTCACCACCTTTCTGTGGCTCAGTTTAGGGCAGCTAAATCAAACCATTAACTAGAAGGGGAATCATTGTGGGCAGGCAAATAAAGCATTTGTGTCCTTTGGCTGCTTTTTGAGAGCGTGTCGGTGCTGTCCAGGTTTGTTAGAGTCAGGAGGCACGTGTTTGCTCCGTGTGCTTTTATATTAAGTGCTGCATGCACATTAATGGAATCATTTGTCTCTGCTTTTGTTTGCATTGTGGGTTTTGACATGGCTTTTAGTGCAATATTCACTGCTACTTTAAGGCTCTGTGGATCTGTTCTGTCTCAAAACTGACCCAGAACGGACCCTACACCTCATGTTTCCTCCATCCTTGCCAATTTCACAAATCCCATATCAGTTTGGCTGAAATCCTGGCCTCCTGTCTGCACTTGTGTTATTGTTTGGATTTAAATCATCGATATGCATTGACAAATTCAGCTTGACTGTAAAAGAAGGGACGGTTGCTTGACACAGCTGCTGGGTCCATCACTAGCCATCCTCACGCTATAGGACACCACCCTACATTCTTTTAATTTCTGAAGTCACACAATGCCCCAGAGGTCACCCAGAACATACCGTGGAGACATGACCCTTGTAAACCTGCTTTCCCCATGTGTTAGCCCTTTAGCATTAGCATTCATGCACCCTGAGATCAATTCAAAACCTCCTCGTAAAGGCGGACATATGGTACGATCAAACTGTGGCTTTTCTTCTCGCTTTGAACGTATATTCCCCTCTGGAATATAATCTTCAAAGAGTTAACGTTAAACAGTCTCTCCTTACAAGAGTCTAATAAAAACCAAGCCGTTTATGATGGAGATTGTAAATTGAAGAATTAAGCACATAATTTTTTATTATTGTTCAAGATTAAAAGCGCAAATATATAGGCAAGACTTTACTTAAAAAGCATTGACTCCTATCCCTTATGAAAATTAACCATGATTTTACCACAAATAAAACCAAAAAACCATGGTACCTGCAAATTAACCATGGTTTTGCTACACTAACCATAGTTCAACCATGGTATTTGTAGTAAAACTGTGGTTATACAAATGGTAATTAATACACCAAAAAACATGGTTACTACACTTTTAGTATAGTAAAAGCAAGGTTAATTTTCGTAAGGGATGTCATTAGCCGTAAATGCATTATGCAGCAATACCGGTAATTAGCATTTAGCATGAGGTGCTAATGTGCTTGTTTTCTCTTCTGGTGGATTAACTGTCTGTGAGATAACCACTACACAAACGATTATCATCAGAAAGACCATGCTGGTCGTGCTTAACTCTTTTGGTGGTGAATTGCATGCTCTTATGAAAATTAACAATGGTTTACTATAGTAAAAGTGTAGTAACCATGATTTTTGGCGTATTGATTACCATTTGTATAAGCAGTTTTACTACAGATACCATGGTTTAACTATGGTTAGTGCAGCAAAACAATGGTGCACTATAATAACCATGTTTTTTTTTTGTTTTATTTGTAGTAAAACCATGGTTAATTTTCATAAGGGTGCTAGTTAGCCAGTTAGTCAGAGCAGTACTTTATGTAAAAATTGGTGGTTTTTAACAAAAGTAAGCACACGGTAGTCAGAAACTGGAATGTTTCCTCACTTAATAAACTTTTCCAAATTAATAAGCTAAAAAGACGTCACAGCGTGGCTCGCTATCTCACTGAATATGTTTCAGACTAGCGGTCTGACTGACATGTTAGCTGATTTACAACATGGCTCCTTTTGGTTTCAAGGCCCATACTTGCGTAATGTCTGGGCTCTTGCGTTGTGGTTGGGAAGAAAATGTACATATGCTGCCTCTGTTAAAATAAATGTCATATTAGTGAGAGGAATCATATCTCGGTATCCAAAGTGTGAAATTATAAAAGAGGATTCTCCTTTTTCCATAGCAGGCATTTTGCCTGCGTCAACTGAGCATGTCAGCAAACCAGACAACTGTAAGTAGATATCCTGTTAAATGAGTGTGTTTGTGTGGACTTAAATATACAGTTTTAAGACTAGCTTGCTGTCTTAAATGTTAGCCTGAGGGTTCCTGGCTAAATCTCAGTTTTAGGTGGGACGCTTCAAGTGAAGGCTGTTAAAGTAGGCCTACTCCTGACAGATTGCTATTAAATGTGTGTGTCCATCTGAGCAGTCAGAGAGTGTTTTTCTGGTTTCACCTTAATTCTTTACACACTCACTCACACAATGATACTGATGACAGGGATGGTTTGTGTGTATGTGTGTGTGTGAGAGCTCATGCAGGTGGGCGAATGGCCTTGAAACGGGGGCAGGTGTGACTCTTTATGCTTTCAGACACGGTAAGCAGAGGTCAGAGGCTGAGCTGTGAATGAAGTGGTCAGGTGTGCGGCCATTTCAGCAGCAGGTTTTAAGGTGCAAACGTGGCACTTTCTGCACAGACCTCTGACCATTATGTACAGATGATAGCTTAACCTAAAAGCCAAAGATTAATGCTCTTTCCTCTTAACTGGATCATATTTGATCAGATCACTGTTTGAAAAAGCTACTAAAAGTAGCTAAATGCATTAAAGCTACCATTCAAATGTTTGGGGTTGGTAAGATTTTTTTACAAATATTTTTGGAAAAAAAAAATTTTATGCTCACCAAGGCTGCAATCATTTGGTCAGAAGTACAGTAAAACAGTAATATTGTGAAATGTTATTGCAATTTTAAATAAGGTTTTAATTGAACATGTAATTTATTCTTTTTATGGCAAAGGTGAATTTTCAGTAACCATCACTCCAGTCTTTAGTGTCACATGATCCTTCAGAAATCAGTCTGAAATGCTAATTTGGTGCTCAAGAAACATTTATTATTATTATCAGTGTTGAAAATATTAAGTTGTGCTGCTTAATATTTTTGTGGAAACGGTACTGCTTTTTTTCCAAGAACAGCAAGTTCAAAAGAACAGCATTTATTAAATCTTACTGACCCCTTACTGACTTTTGAACAATATATATAAATCTTTATATCATATAATCTGTTGATACAATGTATAATTTAATCAGAGTTACATTATTTAACACAAAAACAAGTGATTTTGAGTGAACGTTCATTGGGGTGACATTACAATTAAGAAATTAAAACTATATACAACTAAAAGTCTATAAAATGTCCTAATTTGAAGTGTAGTAACTATAAGAAAGATTTAAATAAATATTTTGCGATTACAAACACCCAAAATACCACTAAGGGACTCATCGCACACATCAAATTCATCGCTCATTCGTATTTTTAATGAGTTCTTTTAGATTGTGAACTGATTCTCTTGAATGAACTGTATTTTCCATCAAAACTTTTCCGTGGAAAGAGGCATAACACAGGACTCTAAATGTTCTTTTGACAATTAAACTTATCTTGACATGGGGCCTTAAAAACACATAGCTCGTGCCGGGACACTCAAAAAACAGTGGCAGTCTAGACTAGGTCTAATCTCCAGGAAACAATCTTTTACCATGGCTCCTAATACCTTTACAGTCTGTTACCATCAGTGAAGTACTGCGTTATGTATGTAAGGCTGTATAAGCGAAGTCAATGAATCTTACTTCCCATTCATCATTGTTCTCTCTGTTCTTTAAGATAGTGATCGTTTTTGATGCTCTGATCTCAAGATTACACCGCTGATGAGACTGCCACGTTGTTTCCCCATTGACTTCATCTCTTTTGGTTGTCTTATTATGTAACCCCCTATTTCCACTTCTTCAAACTGCCTAAATTTCAGGTTCGACCTAGATAATGGGCCCTTAATCAAACATGTCCAGGCTCTTTGTGTGATTAACATACTTGGTGTCAGTCAGTTGCAGATTTAGTATAGTCTACTGTTGGAGTGATGTTTCACCTGATACTTTACATGAGCTGAGCAGATGTTGTTTTGGTTAAAATAATTCAATTCATAGCGAGTAATTAGATTGGTACAAGTCATGCAGGCTGTAGATCTCATTGTTGACAGCCAGCCACGCTGTAAAAATATAATTACATTTTATCCAACGTAGGATCAACAAAAGGGCTTTTTTTGAGTCATGTGGTATTAAAACAGGTATAGTACATTGTGCCCTAAATTTTTGTCCTAACAGAGTCTGAACAAACAATTTCACATTGGAGAAAGTGGCTGATTTGTTGAAGGTTTGAAAGCTCCCTTGCATGCATTGGAAAATAAGACATGCTGCATTAATAGAGAATTTTATGTACTTATAGTTTAAGAAATGATCTATTTATTCCATTTATTCTTCACAGGGGTTTATTGTACTTTGTCTTGAAGTATCCGCAAGACATCTTTTCAAGTACATCTGTTGATGTGTCTGATTTTCTTATGATTTATTCCAACTGTCACCACTTTCTTTTCTCTTTGGGACAAAAGGGAACTAGGGAAAATTTACAAAGGGGAAAATATGCAAAGGTCTTTCTCATCTCGTCATCATTACGCTTCAAGTATTCCTTCCAATATATATTATTTTTTTTTTTTTCCAGCAGTCAATTTTTTTAATCATTGTAGGATGAACACGTCAAAAATGGGAGCCATCTGGCAGGTTAACTGTTGCCGTTTAGTAGTTTATAATTGGGAACTTGGTTAACTTAATTTCAGTGAACCGCTGTATTCCTCACCTCATTTTCCTCTCATTAAGGCTGAGCATTTAAATATTTTTGAGGGTACTCCAAGATCCCTTGAGTGAATTTTCATTCTTTTATCTTCTCTCCATCAGTGTCTTTTGATTCAGTTGTGGTAGGCTGTTACCAGCATGCATTGGCCTGCATTTGATGACACTAGTTTTTCTGCAACACCAGAAGATCTGAATTTTGACTTTAAAGGAGGGAGTGACCTAATCACATGACTGACTGGTGAACTATTGATACACATTCAGTAGCCAATAAGATAGTACTCTTGAAAATGTAGCCTGTTGCTCCAACCAAATCTAGACACGATCATACTGATGGTGATTAATTAACCTAGAGCGTGATAGTTCATATTTCACTGGCTGTTTATTTAATTGTGTTATGTAACGCTATTGGCAAAGAAACAATAATTGTGTGTTCATAAGCTAGTTGGCATTATAACTTGTAGTGGTAAATTTTATCCTTTCATTAAAGGCTAAATGGGTAATGAGACCAATTAACAATCACAAAAACATCTGCATTGCTTCTGGCATGGTGAGGAGGCAGAGGCCGGACCACTGACTTGATGTAGCATACAAGTAGACTCTAATTTGTTTGATTTATAGCTGGCCTGCCTTTGCTTTACTCCTGACATCTGCTTTGGCTAGACATTCAATTTCAGCTGTTGCGTCACACACGCATGCTCTCAGACCAAACTCCGTGTCCGGGATCCTACGTCGGCAACTTTCAGACAAAGAAGCCTTTCACTGTGACATCAGTTTTCAATTCTGACTGCCAGGCGGTCTTTGGTCCCGTAAACAAAAATCAGCACAGACTACAGGCCTGCTGTAAAGTTTTCTCAGGGTCAGTCTGACTTTATTCCTCAGCTCTTCTGTGTATATGGCATGAGTTTTGCAAGTGAGAATGACTTTAGGAAGGAAAACTGGTAAATGTTAATTTGTCTAGTGGTTAAACACTGGTACAGTAGTAGTGGATTTGAGGTCATTGTCGTTCTTTCATTAGACTATCTCTGACCTGATCCATTTTACAAACCAGTTTATTGCTGTAGAGGTGTTTTGTGTTCCATCTGTATGAAACAACCTTGATTGTGACACTAAACACATGCTGCTTTATGACATGAGTGTTTGCATGAAAAAATAACATGGATGTTTTAGAAATGTTAGAGCAATAAAACGCTTTTGCTAACTAGTTGAGCACAGAAAAGTGTCCGCGAGGCCTCGAGGGTTTACATCCAAGCTGCTCAAAGGAAGAGAGACTTCAGGGCCAAGTGACTGGGGTTAACCACTTCTCGGAAAAAACTGAGCGTGAGGGCCGCTGTTATAGGAGCGAGCCGATCAGCATGCTTGATGTGCCAGCGCACGGAGCCCCATTACACGTCTGTGCGTGTACCAAGCAGCGAGCCAACAGGCAGAAAACCGAGCATTCCCTAAGAAAAAAAAATGGCTCTTTAATGCCTGCCCATAAGCCCAAACCATCTGCGGCTGGCCTCGCTGACAATTTAAAAACGTCTGTTAGAAGCATTACAGACTTCAGCCAGATTCGACCAGTGCTGCCACAGTCTCGTTCAATGTGGGCTTATGTGTTCCGTGTGCAGATATGCACTTCATTCATTTACTCGGAATCAGAATTTAATTTGAAATAATTTAATATGTAAAATTAGGTCTTGAGTTTGAATGTTAATTTAATGATGAATGTTGTTTTAATTCATTTCCTGTTTAACATTAGGTTTTATTGGTAATTCAATTACTTAATAATAATAATAATAATAATAATAATAATAATCATTATTATTATCATCATTATTATTATTATTATTATTATTATTATTAAATTTGGTCTTAATGTTCATTTAATAATGATGACTTGTTCGTAATTTAATATTCAGTCTTAAGTTTAATGTATAATAATTATTATTATTCGTGCCAATATAATAATAATAATAATAATAATAATAATAATAATAATAATACATATTGATAATATTTATATTTATTATTTATTGTTAGTAATATTAATAATAATTTATAATATTATTATTATTATTATCATTGTTATTATTATGATGATGATGATGTTTGGTCCTAATTTTAATGTTAAATTACTGATGATGACTAATTTTTATTGTTGTTAATTTAATATTCAGTCTTAATTTTAATGTTCATTTAATGATGACTGATTATTATTGTTTTTATTTAATATTAAGTATTTTAATGAATAACTATTATTATTATTATTATTATTATGATTAATAATAATAATAATAATAATGTTAATTGATTTATAGATATATTTGTGGAAAATTGTTATTCATGCATGAATAGTTTTGCTGTCTATTTGCTGCATAAAAATGTGTAAATGATGCTGCTTTATATATTGCTAGATAGAGCTTTTATGTTGCCTTTGCAGTGTAATAACAGCCTAACGTCTGTGAGGCAAAAAATGTTGTATGTATAATTACATTAATTTATGAGTTAAACCAATCTTGGGTCTAGATCTAGACCTCAGTTTGCTAATTGGTGACCTCTGGTTTATGGTTTGGGTGGTGTTGTTATAACTTGTTTAATTTAGGAAGGAACCAAACCCACAGGAACAATTTTATTGCTCAGAAGTTTTGCTTTCATAGCTCAGGAGACAGTAATGTAGTTATGGATTGGCTTTTTCTAAGATAGCTCTCCTAAAATTCCTCAGGATAAATAAAACCTGACTCATCATAATAAAAGTAGATAGTCCAGGTAATTTGGTTTTGGAAGTATTTGATGAGAAATGCTATGCTAGCAGAAATGTTTTTGGTAACACTTTAGTATAGGGACCAATTCTCACTATTAACTAGATGCTTATTAGCATGCCTATTATGGCTGTTTATTAGTGCTTATAAAGCATATATTCTACATCCCTAATCCTACCCAATACCTAAACTTAACAACTACCATACTAGCTATTAATAAGCAGCAAATTAGGAGTTTACTGAGGCAAAAGTCATTGTTAATGGTTTGTTAATAGCGAGAATTGGACCTTAAAAAATAAAGTATGACCATGTTTTTAATCAAAAGCAAAATCTAAGAAGCAAAAGTCTCAATATGATCTCCCATTGCAGTCTAAGTAAAACAATTGAAAGCTCCGTTGTGATTTTTCTTTCCTATATGGAAAGTCTATTTGGAGGTCCTCACATGTGGGCAAGTTTCTGTGCGTGTGCTCATAAATTGGCATAATCATCTGTTTTGCGAGGCAGAAAGGAAATGAAGAGTAATTAAAGTGGGCCATTTTAGTGTTGTTTGCACAGTGAGTGACACAGTGCTAAAGAAAACAAAGAGCGCTGGGAAAAACTGCAACCATCAGCAGCAAACAGGGACCAACACTCAGGCAACCCGCCAGTCCAACCAAGCAATCCAGTACCCACAGTACTGAACTTAACATGCACACTCACGTGCACGCATTTGTTATGATTTAAGACGTTTCAAAACAAAATGGAGAGTTAATCAGCTCTTTTTTCACTTTCTGTAGAGGTGTTTGTCCGGCCCAAGAGCAATAAAGCCTGGAGTGTGAATTCCATGCCGGCGTGATCATAATAGTCATTAGCATTGGCTATGTCAGCAGGAGGCTGTTGGACCATTTTTCCATTCATTTCGGTCCATATCTCCTGTTTCCTGCCTAGTAAACAGTAGTCAGCTGGGAGCGCTTAGACACGTTTCACCTACTGTTAGCATCATGTCCAACAAACTAGAGTGGGATTGATGGGCGCCAGATATTGTAGTTTCTTCCGTGAGCGGTGCTCGCTGTACTGCAGGGGGCAGGAATCAGGCCAACAGTAGCTGAGTGTACTTTTTACTGGTGTGAAGAAATATTGCAGCAAAGCTAATGGAGAGGGAAAACCTGAACTAGTTTTGCGTTTCCTGAAGGACCAGTGCTTGCAAGGCAGCAAACAAGTAGTTTTAAAGTCTGTGCATTCAGCAAAAAAAAAAAAAAAAAAAGAGAGAGAGAGTTAAAAAATATCAATTCAGTGTTGCAATGCAAACTTTACTAGGCCTTTATTTGTAACTTTATTTGCAAACTACTCAAATTTAGCTGGCAAAGCTACCAACTACTCAGAAAATAAAAGCTAAACTTAATGTCATCACTTAGCCTAAGTAGCTATATGATGATTTCAGCTGCATTTTACTTCATATTTTTATTTATTTATTTTAAAACACAATCTCCAATAAGGTCGGGCATAATTTTACATGAAGTAGTTGTTAACATCTGGTTAGAACCACATTGCTTTATGGGACATCTGATCCTTTTTACTTCATAACTGTATTATTTATAGTTTTATTTGTTTTTAAATACAAAGCTTATTTTAGAATTAAACTGTTTATAAATATTTGCATTCATTTTGAGTAGCTTTTATTGTATACAGTTACATTGCAAGCTATAGGACAATTTCAGCTGCTTCATTTTACCTCATCTTTTTTATTTTTCGTCTGGTTTTAAGAAATCACTCCAAACGATTCAGTGTATGAGTTCTGAATTCTGAACCATTTGATCAAGTCACTAAAAAGAACTGGCTCAAAGTGATTAGTCTGCTAATCAGGTATCATTAGTTCAGAAAATACAGTAATTATACTTAATTTCTGACTTTTTCTCTGAAACAGTGTAACATAGCAAGTGTCAAGCTACCCAATAAGTTTACAAAATGCTTTCAATACTAAAGCTTGATTTAAAAACTAGCTTCTCTACCTCGCTGCTTAAAAGTGTGGTTAAACTGATGGCTTTGCTATCTGGCCAGCAGTGACCGTGGGGTGACACTTTTTGCCCCTAGGCACAAAGTCTTTCTCATTAGTATGTCTGACGCATGATTTGTAGAGTCATAAGTCAAATGGAATGCAGCCAAGTTTGACAGCTATATGCTAAGACAGAATGATAATAAGCAAAAGATAAACTGTTTGTGATGCAAGACCAGGGTGTAATCTAATGCAAATTGATCTGATAAGAAAAGTGGACTGATGGAGACACTTGCTGCCTTGCGATGTTGCTCAATATGTCAAGCATTGCATTAGCGCGCGCACACAGACTTTTCAAGCCACAAATCTCTTCCTTTCTAAAACTGCACTGTCAAAAAAAGCTCAAAATGCATCATTTCAGCCTTTCCATCAAAAACTAGAGCAGCGCTTATGAGTAATAGAGAGAGATTAAGCAGCGTTTGGCATTTGATGGCAGGTAATTACACTTAAGCCTAGTGGAGCGGAGGATGACGTTATGATCAGACTCAGTTCCAGTTTGACAGGTCCGGTAGGCCCTGCTATGCCCCAGGAACCTTGTTCTTCTGTGTTTTGTAATTGCACCGTTTAACGCTCATATTACTCTGAATGGTGTCAGAGATAAATCAGAGATCATTGAAAGACTGTAATTAAAAGTTCACAACCTTGACTCCACAAATGAAGTAATAGGTGTAAAGTTGCGACCTTGAGAATAACGTATAAAACAATGTTTTGTATTAATTAGTCAAAGGGCCAATATTGCAACACTCGGTCAACTAATGTTGTGTTTTGGGGGGGGGGGGGGGCGGGGGCAGTTGGTTCAACCAATGGCAAACAGTCAAAAAAATGGTCAAATTTAGACATAATATTTTAGATTTACAATGCCATTTAAAAACTTGTGGTCAGTAAGATGTTTGGTCACACTTTATTTTAAGGTGTCCTTGTTACAGTGTAATTATATATTTAAGTACTGAGTAATATTAATTAACTACATATACTTACTATATGGTTGGGGTTAGGATTAGGGTTTGACTTGCAAGTAATTATGCATACTTTATTGTTATTATAATAGTAAGTACATGTAACGTTTAACAAGGATTTTTTTATGTATTTGAAAGTGAATTATGCTCACCAAGGCTGCATTTATTTGACAAAAACAAAAATGGTAATACTGTGTTTTATATATGTAATAAATATTACAATTTAATGTTTTTTTGTATTTTAAAATATACTTTATTCCTGTGATGCAGTGTCACATGTCAAATCATTCCAGTATGCTGATTTGCTGCTCAAGAAGCATTAGTCTTATTATCAATATTGAAAACAGTTGTGCTGCTTAATATTTTTGTGGAAACCATTTTTTCTGGATTCTTTGGTGAATGTAAGTTCAAAAGAACATTTTATTTGAAATGGAAATCTTTTGTAATATCATAAATGCCTTCATGCTATCTCTTTTAATCAAATTAATGCATCCTTGCTGAATAAAAGTATCAGTTTCTTAAAAAAATCAGTCACACTTTAAGGTCCAATTCTCGCTGTTAACAAACCATTAACTATGACTTTTGTCTCAATAAACTACTAATTTGCTGCTTATTAATAGTAAATATGGCAGTTGTTAAGTTTAGGTAGGATTAGGGATGTAGAATATGGTCATGCAGAATATGTGCTTTATAAACAGCCGATATGTTGCTAATAAGCAACTAGTTAATAGTGAGAGTTGGTCCCTATAAAGTGTTACCGAAAAATCAAGTGATTCCAAACTTTTGAATAGTAGTAGTATTTAATTATGAAAGAATGAGTGAGAAAAACATATTAGTGTTTTTAGACGTGTTTCTCAGTCTCTGGCGTATTGAAAGAAACTAGTCTGGCAAGTATTAGTTCTGTCTGGAACAGTGAAATCCAAGAACAGTCCTGGGCCTCATCTAGCCTCATTAACATGTGCCAGGAAAAAAAAACAGGGGGAAAAACCCTCCTGGCCCCTCCTTTCCTGAGGAAATGGCTCAGTTGAGGGAAAGATCGAATGAGGGAGTGAAAGAACGAGGGCAATGGACAGAGATGAAGTGTTAATTGTGGCCATGACAGATGGGTTGCAGAGGGACCAGCCTTTCCTTATGAACGCCCATCAAAGACTTCGTCAGCTCGTGCTTTCAGCCTCTGACACAAATGAACCTTGTGGTGAGCAATCAGCCCACAGGTTACTCCCCAGCTAACAGCTTCTACAGGAGGCTCCCTCTTACAGATAAAGGAGTGTGAGAAAACAGGATAGAGCAATAGTGCTGAGGTTGAGTTTTTCTCTAAATTGGTTTCAGCAAGTTTATAATTTCATCTGGCAAAGGACTTTTTATGTGACCCAGATTCGTAAATAAATATGGTGCTGCGCTGTTCAATATTACAAAACAGCAAACTGTGTCCTAACCAGATACAATGTGTGAAATTCACAGCACAAAGTCAATTAGAACATATCTGATATTTAATGTGCAGTTATGTGCGCCAGGATTTTGGATCATTTAGGTTTTTACAGTGAGTTATAATGAGTGACTCCAGAAATAAAATAGACTGTCCCGTAGGGTCAGGCAAAATTTTACTTGAAGTGCTTGAGTTTACATCTGGTTAGGACTGCTGAACACAGGACATCTGACCCTTTGCATGGTGTTCACGATATACTATATATATATATTTTGTGATTTTATTAAGTTTGTTTTTATTTTACTAATTTTTTTTGTTTGTTTTATTTTATGATTTTATTTATTAATTTTATCTATAAATACAAATGTATTTACTTTTTAATGTTATAATGCACATTTTTCTGAATACAGAATACTATTTTATAACATTATACCAATATAATTTATAAATTCTAATTAATTGACTTCACAATTTTAGTGTATTTGTAAATAAATTATTTTATAATTTTATATACAAATTGTATTACTTTGCCACTATTTTATGATTTTATTTACAATTTTATCTAAGAATACAAATAAATTTGCTTTTTTAAATAAAGTTATTATACACTGTTCTTTAATACAAGCATATTTTTCTATAACATTGTTATACCAATTTAATTTATAAATACAGATTTATTTAACTTGTAAAGACCAATTTGTTTTATCTTATTTTATTATAGCTCCAAATTTGGTATTTTTTGCCACTAATTCATTTTATTTATAATTTTAACTTTTAAATAAAAGATATTTATTTTAGAATTTTATTTAATAAATGTTACCATTTATTTTGTCATACAAATGTTATTTGTAAATACAAATTTAATCAATTTATTTTATAACATTATTATACAAATTATTAATTTCTTTGTTGGTTTGTTAGTCATTTATATAATTTGCTCATCTAGAGGTGTTTCACATTGCACAGAAACTGCAGCTAATCTGGCAATATCTGCTAATGTAAAATTCATATTGAGGAATGAATTGTCTGATTCTTTTGAGACAGAGCTGGAGAAAGAGAGAAACCGAAGTCATGATATGGCCTGGCCTCTGTTTCGTGACCAGAAGTGGGTAAAAAAATATAACTATTCTATTGGCCATGTTTAAAAGCACCATGAAAACAAACCATCCTTCATGTGTGGCTTTGTGCTTGATGAGGGCCGCAAAAGCACACTGGCTGTGTTTAAAATCAGTCAGGACGCCCGGTTAACTTCAAGCCAGTAGCTCATGTGTTTGGTGCTTAGGGGAGCTTAGATTTCATGAGTTCAACATCAAAAATCTCCTCTCTGTCTCTCTCTCCACCTATTTCATCCCTGTTTAGACTCCAGACACTTGTGGGAGGGAAGGAGGTGTTCCTTTTGAGTTGACACGACCAGACATAACAATGAGAGGGAGCTCATGGAGAGCGACAGGCAACCCTAAAAAGGCAAGTGACAGCAACGTGATACTACACTTAAATAAGCATGCAAAGTCTATCTCATGCACAGTTCATGCATTTAGCATGCATCTCCCATAATACGATGGCGATACATTTGTTCAGATGTCACCCATTTGTTCTTGTCATCCTCTATTTGGCAAAGTAAGTTCTAGATTAGTGTGGTATTAAGGAACTATGTATTCTCACCCACAAGCCAAACCACTCTCCTCTGAGATGTCACAGGACGTGTCCATGTATAGCTAACAGCACAGCTCTATTAGGCCAAAAACAAATAGTCCGCCGTCATGTGGTATTATCACTGCGGCTACTGCATTTATAGCTCCTAAGGCTCTCACAGCTGATTGTACAGTGCTATTACCATCCCATGTAACATAAAAACACTGTATTTCTATATCTATCTTTTCCAATCACATGACAAAAGCTCATGCTGAAAATATAGAGAACTCAACCAACACTTTACAATGGCTCTTTGTGCATAATCTGTGCTGCCTCCATTTATTTATTTATGCTTTTTATTTTTTTATTTTTTTTATTTGTGCTTCTATTTTGGCATTTATTTATGCATGTATGTTTTTATGTATTAATTTTATTTGTTTGTGCTTTTATTTATTTGTTTGTTTGTTTGTTTTTATTTATTTATGCATTTATGCTTAAATTAATATGCAATTGTTTTTTTATTGTGCTTCTATTTATTTATGCATTTATTTGTGGGTTTATTTATGCATTTATTCTTTTATTTATTTATTTTTATTTGTATTTATTTTTTTTTATTTAGTTGTGCTTCTATTTTGGCATCCATCCATTTATCCATTTATTTGTTTGTTTGTTTGCTTGCTTGCTTGCAAATTTTCTACATGGAAAATAGCATTGCAGATTTATCCAGGTCTAAAAGTATAGCTGCAGCTTAGCCATAATTTATTAAATGAAGCATTTCTATCTCACCTTGCCCTCTGAGAACAATTAACCCTTTCACATAAGACGCAGGTACAGGCATGATATGAACTTTCTGAGCCTCAGGGAAGTTTGTTTAACCCAAAGCTATAAAATACATCTGCTTTTTGAAATAATATAACTATAAAAATCTTTTATTTGCAAATACTGTGACACTCATGAAAAGCGTTTTTGACCCAGCGGTCATAATATGAGTGTCTGTATGACATTTATGGTTTTAGGTTCCTCGATCTGTGTGGCTGAGGATCAGTAGATGTCTTACATGTCTTAAGGCTACTGTGGGCTTGGAGGTGTGAATGTGCCGGGCTCCTTGAGTTAATGAACAGTCAGTCAGTAAACAAATATGATCTCAGTGTAAAATGCTAGAGATTGTTTTGGTACTGCAATGACAACATCTCAGAAAAGAGATTATGGCTATTCTGCTGTACTGTGACCCAATGAGGACAATTGACGTCAATTGTTCTTCTATAGATTATGACGCTTTTTGAAGTTGCCTTTTTTGTATCTTACGTTGTGGCGTATGAGATCAGACAAATTATATTCCTTCCTGACTATAATGACTGATATGCAGCTAATAACTTCTAAAACTAATAACTAACTAAATAATCAATAACTAATAAAAAAAATCTGTTCAAAACTGTTTGAAATGATCTGTTTGAGGAGAAACTCAGGTTAACTAATTCAGTGTAACCCAGCAATCAGTTTCTTAATTAAAGGGATAGTTCACCCAAAATTGAAAATTCTGTCATTAATTACTCACCCTCATGTCGTTCCAAACCCGTAAGACCTTCGTTCATCTTCTGAACACAAATTATTAATTTTTATGAAATCTGAGCGCTTCCTGACCCTCAAACTGCAACACAACTACCACGTTCAAGGCCCAAATAGGTAGTAAGGACATCATTAAAATAGTCCATGTGACATCAGTGGTTCAACCTTAATTTAATGAAGCTACGAGAATACTTTTTGTGCACAAAGAAAACAAAAATAATGACTTTATTCAACAATTTCTTCTTTTCCGTGTCAGTCTTCAATGGTAGTTGCAGTGCTGTCTATGCAGGGTCAGAAAGCTCTCGGATTTCATATAAAATATCTTAATTTGTGTTTTGAAGAAAGGTCTTGCGGGTTTGGAATGACATGAGGGTAATTATCCCTTTAAAGGGATAGTTCACCCAAAAATGAAAATTCTGTCATCATTCTCACCCTCAAGTAGTTCCAAACCTGTATGAATGTCTTTGTTCTGCTGAACACAAAGGAAGATATTCCAAGTCGTCCGGTGGGTCTTTGTCTTTCAGGGTTTGTGTACACGGGTCCTGATAAATGTGCTTTGGCTGTTCTGCAGTGTTCTGTCTGCACTTATCTGAAGTGACTTTCAGAACCAAACACAACATGTAATGCATCAATGGTAACATAAATACAAGGGCACATCGAGTTTTTGTCACTGTGCTTGATGGCACGTAACACTGAGTACACCATAACAATCAAATGTTACTCTGCGTTATGGTGATAACATTATTGAGATTGTGGGTCAAAGGTCGCACTCTAAGTTGAGTTTGCAGGGCGGTAGCCAACAAGGAAACAGCACTGAGGATAAACATATGTGTGTTTATACATAAGACATTATAAAAAGGCTATTTAATGGATTCATTTTAATTTCTGCAATAATTGAATGTAATTAATCATGATTTCTGAACTATAAATTCTGCAAGAATGAATTTTCCTAATATTAGAACAATTAAAGCTTTAAGCATTTTCAAAGTAATGCCATGCCTTATCTTCATATCAGTGATGTTCTTTTAGGGCCTTTTTAATTATATATTATGTACACCACTATATATTATTAGTAGTAGTAGTAGTAGTAGTAGTAGTATTCATGGTTACTTAGCATGCTGTTAATAATAATGATGATAATAATAAAAATAATAATAATGAACATGCTAATAAATTATTATATTATTTATATATTATATATAATTAAATGTATTATAATTTTATATATGTAATAATAATTTATTAGCATATTCATTTTTTTTTTATTATCATCATTATTATTAACAGTATGCTAAGTAACCATGAATACTACTACTACTACTACTACTACTAATAATAATAATAATAATAAATTATATGTATATTTTTTTAAATATTTATTTATTTATTTTTTATTATTATTATACATTATAAAAAAGCTTTTTTATTATAATGTATCATTTTAATTTCTACTGTTATTAACATGCTAATTATGCATATTTATGATTTGGATGTTAATATTGACTATAGTTGAGCTGTTGTTGTAGATATTATTATTATTATTATTATTATTGGTTGTTGTTGTTTATTATTGTTATTGTTATTATTATTATTAAAGTAACCCATATAGCATAATGGAAAAGGTAGAGTATCAGGGATCCAGTCATGAAAAGGCTTTGGAGGTCATCATGATAATACAATTCATAAAGAGAAACTACAGGGAACACAGAAACTATAGGAATTTGTTCATTTAAAGTTCATTTAAAACATGCATGCATACACACACACACACACACACACACACACACATACTTAGCTGTTTAACTACACAAGTAACTCATTATGCAACCATAAATTTAATTCTGATTTGAAAACATCTTGTTTTAGGTGGTTTTTCGCGTGAGCTGTGTAAGCGAGTGTTTGTAGCTGCACAAAAGAGGCTTTGTTCCAGCAAACACACACACCACACGTGAATGACATCACTCTTGTGAGTGTGACTGCAGCGAATCAGGATTAAACCCTTTTGGTGTGTGCGTGAATGTAAGCCAGTGGTTTGAAGCCATACCTCAGCGGGTATTAGGTTTAGCTTTTCTTTTAGCGATTCATTTTCACACGTTATTCTCAAGTAGGTCTTCTATTAATTTGTGAAGATGGCATGGGACTCTTACAGGCTTTAAACATACATACACAGACACACAAAAACAGCATGTGTAAAATTTGGGTGATAACCATAAGTGGGAAGATTTATTTACAATTAAGTGATATTGAAAACATGCACTGTCAAATATGAAACAAAAACCTTTGTACACAAACGGAACGAATAACATCTCGTCAAACATGCACACAAAAGATGAAAGGCAAACATTCAGAAGACTGGCATGTGTGTTTTCCATTTGCAGACCAGCAGCGGTGTTGGGTTACTGATGATAGTGGTGACCGGGCCAAGCATAAGCCTTGATCCATGTAACTGTAGTGTGTCTGAGCGAGTGACACGTGTGACAGAAAGACACGTGTGATGTGAGCGCTGCTAGGGAAGTCCTGTCCCACCGCAAATACAATCGTTTGCATGGGAGAGCTGATAAATGTAAATGATTGCTTTGTGTGTGTGAGCATATGTGTTTCCCAAGATCTCTCCTGGAAACTGGAGAGGTTTTAGTGTGATTATGTGCTAGTGGAGTGTGTGTGTGTCTGTGTGTCTGTGCACAAAAAGTAGGCAAATGTAAGCATGCATTTGCTGTAAACCACAGTTTAGTGGGAGAAGCTGCTTCAGCTTGCCAAGCTACTTATTTTTTCGACTCTTGGAAAACTAGCACAATGTAGCTAACTACTTTAAAAAGAAGCAATACTTTTGGAAATGTATCACTATTAGATAGAAAGATAACTTTATTTTAAAAGTTGCAAATTCAAGTCAAATTCCAATAAGTAACAGCCACAGATTATTCTTCCACAGGTAAATTTGCACTAAAGGCAACTACAACAAAAAAAGAAAAAAAAGAAAGGAAAAAAACCCTATAAATTAGTGATAAAAAGCATATTTTGTGATATACTTATTTATTTTTTTATTTTATTTTTTGGTGCCATTTTGCACTTTTTTGCCACAAATTGTTTCTGTCCGGACAATATGATTCATTAAATGAATCTGACTTTTCAATGAGTTGAAGATATGATGTTGTAGTAGAGTTTATTTATTAACTGGAAAAGCTACACATTTTTTGAAGACTATTCATATACTGGCGAGCTTTTTAAAAATATATATTTAAGTTAGTAGCTTTGGTAACTGTAGTTAGTTACTTCACAACGCTGACCTTATCACTTCTGTCCTTAGGCAATGAACAGGATGTAACAAACTGTTGGGCTGCCCTGTTCCTTTCCTCTACGTTCTTTATATCTAATCACCACTCAATAATCAAGTTGAACACGAAATGTGGAAGGAGATCAGGCCGTCTGCTTTGCTTTGTCCTTTTGTCTATTTGTCCACTTCCTTTCACCTGAGCTAACAACACAAAAGCATTAAAGTCTTACATTTCATGTTCTGGTCTGTCAAATGCTGTGTAAACAAGGGTAATCCTCTTATTTGTGTATACCTTTTAGTACAGTTACATGATGGACTGTATTGTAGTAAAACATTTCAGACAAAAAAAAACATCTGATGTTTTGATTCAGTGTATCTTTGGGTTTATTTACACTGGTCATTGCTTCATGCAGGCTGGATGTCATGTTCAGGTATTTGAACAGGTAGGGATTTGACATTAAGATGATAAAGCAATCATTTAACAGCAAAGAAGTTATTTTCAGTTTTGCTAATAAAAACACAATTGATGAAGCAACTATGTCATTTTAGCTTGCTTCTATGAGTCTTTGAGCTCTTTTATCATGATTTATCGTGCTCAAACACCAATGCAATACTGTACCAGGTGAGCTACCGAGCAAGTTTACTATGTTAGAAAAGGCAGACATGTGGAGCTGGATATGTTAGAATGTATTAGTTTACAAATCATGCACTATGGTAAAAGTGTTGTTCAAGAAACCATGTGAAAATAAGTTATTAATTGATAATATTCCCCTATATTGACTAGTGTTTATGTCACCTGGAAACTTCAGTGAATTGTATGAAGGTAAAACAGATAAAGCAAATGCACACCAAAAACTCTGACTAATGCTCGCTGCTTCAGTCCTGTAAATCTGGTTTATACTCCAAACAGGAGAAGCAGGTTGGAAAACAGTAAACTTTTGTATATATAAGAGTTGTATCTGACCATCATGTTCAAAAGACAAATTCGCTATCAAACATTGTCTTTTAGATCAGAATTGACACAACTGTATTTTCTTACTAGCCCTATTGTATGCTATATCTTTTTGAACACTCAATGATGAGGGCTAAACCAGGAACAAACACTTCACAGGTCTGCCGGCCCCAGTGGTATGTGCTAAAATACAGACAAAAAATGGCTCATTGTTGTTTGCCAGACAGCAGAAAGATTAAGTGAGAGTAAATAGAGAGACAGGCGTACAAAGTTGGAGGGAAAACCCATTGGCGCATCCTGTCGGGTGACCAGACCGGCTGAGAACAACCTATGATGTCATGACAGCGAAACTGTCAAAACAGATCCCTCAGTCGCCCGCGTGTTATGGAGAGAATCTAAATATAAAAGATCCATTCGCTGGGTACGTTTTTTCTGGTAGACTCCCCTGTTCAGATATATACGTACCAAATGTGGCTCATGGGGAGCTGGGATTGGGTAAGGACTAGTATATCTCTGATTCACCTACGATGACATACTTAACTGGAACAGCTGTACCAGATGGCTAGAATTGGGCCTATGGCACTGCAACCTAGCGCAGATCCAGACATGATCACGTAATGCGTGTCTAAATATACCAATGTGACCTCATATGCAATATGAGACCATTTCAATATATCAATAACTTTGTCTCTTTCTCTGTCACTGTTGTGTATTGATAGATGGTACACTGAGTTTTGTTCCTGCAGGGTTAGATCTGTTATTTAACAGTACTGGAAAGCACTGGTAAGTAATAACAATCAATGACAGGGCAGTCGGGTTTCAAAAGGCATTCCCTCAAATAGCATAAACATGAACTAGTATTGTCAATATTGAGGCTTACAATGAATCAGCTGGCTTTTGTCTTTCAAAATGGTAGATTTTGAAAAGAGGATAGACAACCAATCAAAACCTGCCTCAGTACTCACCTCATGAAATATTCATGAGATTGGTACAGTCACAGAAACTTCCTCATGCAACTTGGTTTCAGTGTTTGACAGAAATGAAATTGTCGAAATCAAATGTTTGTTTTTTGGTCATTTCGGTAGACTTGAAACAGCCAGAGTGAACTTTTTGACATTTTTACACAATGGACAAACAGTTGGATATATTCCAATCAATATTCCGATATATTCTAATCACAATTGACCAATAAATGTTAGAAATATGCAAATAAGAATTTACAGATGTCTGACTTGAATCTTGACTACCCAGGGTAAAGTAAAACAATGAACAAGATGACTTTATTTTAAATGCCCAATTATGTTAATATCGTTTATCTTAGTCCAAGAAGTTGGACTAATTATGACGTTATCTATAGGTTAGGATTGAGTGAGACATAATGTTGTGAGACGACGAAAGGAAAAGAGAGAGTGACAGGGCAGAGTCATTTAGTTGATCACACCAGTGATTCCTCTGTGTAAAAAGGATGACAGAAGTTTCCTGCCTAGTAGACATTGATACAGATTTTGAGTCACTTCTGCTGCGAGAACATCTGTTGCTGATCTGACAGTGACTCAATGTAAAACAGACACAACTATAAAAGCAGACAGAGACTCCCCAGACGTTCTGCTCCTTGTACAGTCAAGAAGACAAAGACGATGTTGGCCACAGTTCAACGGCTGGAACACCACATTATGATGTGACACTTATATGGTTTCAGGCGACTTTTAGATTCCGATTGTGAAATACAATTCAGTATATTCCCGCTTTTAAACTCACACAGCTCTTTCCACATAAATTTATAATGAATCTTTAATATGTCAAACACTTTGCACCAAGGTTATCATAGTTCAGTATTTTCTAATATACTTGATGTTATTTTAGTTCTTATTCATTTTTATGGATACATGTGTTAGATATTTATTAATCATAATTATTTATTAATTTATTTATTAATCATATTTAAGTTTTAGTAATTCATAGTATGATTTGAGGAACCAATAGAACATGGCCAGAGTTTACCTGTAAATCTAAAAAGAAGAAAGCTGTGTCTGTATTTATCAAAAATCATTACAATATATCATCTTTTTGATGGTCCTGAAATAAACATTCTACTGACTACAAGTAACTTCACAAATACATGTCTGCTTATTCTACTTACCCTAACCTAACCTTATTCTAACAAGAGTTAGTTGTTGACATGTAGTTGCAAAGTTACTTAGTAGAATGTCTACTAGAAAGTGGACTATTGAAATAAAGTGCCTGCCTGCAGACTTTCTTGCACGAACAATAAAAAACAAGAGGCACTCTTATTGTCATAACGACAGTTTAAACTGACTTGAATTCCCCATTTTTTTCATGCAGAACTAAGCTGCATCACAATCAGAACCTTTAAATACACAATAGAAGTTTCATTTCAGAAAATGTAAATGGACTCTGTATGCCTGTACACTCATAGTAATGTGATGCCCACTGACATTTCATTTATCTAATGCCATCTCTGTTATCAGTATGAGTAAACTTACTGGCATCTCGCTTCATAAAACCTATGAGACGTGCTTTTAGACATGACTGAGATTATTCTGCCGTGTGATGAGTGCCTGACAATGAAAATTAATTGTTAAACCATTTTTATTTTATTTTAGTATTCCTCTTGCTTTCCATATTATAACCCTAGTCTGTGAACCAAGCTTAAAACCTGATATTTGAGTCCTTTTATGCTGTTCCCTGCCTCTTCCAGCCCTGAAGTGTTTCTACATCATTGCTTCTATGTAGTCTAAGCAGAACTGGTTTCATATTGCTCTAATAAACTACATCAGGAAGTTAATCTGCCAGTATACTCTCACTTGAAGAAAAACGACACCGCAAATGCCACAACGCGCTCTCATGCTCCAGGCAGTGAGACAGGAAGTGCTTTAATCAAGGGCTTCCTGTGCTCCTCACTCTGAGAGGCTTGTTGTGTCTGTGATGGCAGTAATGCACTCACCAGCTGTTACTGTAGCAGCTGGAACCAGACATGTGTGTGAATGACTTGAGCTGTTAAAACCCCCCTACGTAACGGGGAATACAGTGCTCTCTATCGCCTAGATCTTAAAAACTAGATTACTCATCCCTCCATTGTGATAGTAATGATAGTGATCTGCACCTGACTGCCTGATTGTTGAGACTGATCTTTAAAACTACATTTATTCCGCCTTCTGCTGTAGTAATAATGATAATTATCTGTGCCTGACTGCCTGATTGTTTGTGTTACTTAAGCCTTGCGGTCTCGTTGTTTTTAGCTAAAGGAGATGGTGTGCTTGTAAGATAAAAAGATGAAAAATGGTTTGTTTTTGTCAAGTTTTTGTGTGCTTCCACACCCAGGATGCTAGCGAGAAACTGCTATCTTGCTGAACCAGTTTTATGAAGTTAAACAGAAAGTGGTAGGGTTTCCTTTTACATATTCTGTCAGACTTAAATGCTAATAAATTAGATACTAATGCAGTTTGAGAATCAGGTTCACAGGAGCAAGTTAACATGGAAAAAGTATCCATTTAAATGACTAATTACTAATAAACATCCAACTGGAATGACCTGGGTTTAAACATGTCGCTGACTGGTAATTTCCGAAGTTCCGAAGTTCTCACAATGCTTAAAGAATTAAAAGTGAATATAAGTGGACATTCAAAATAACTCAAACCCCTTTAAAGCAGTTTGAATATATTATCTCACTGTTATAGAGGTAACAAGAGCTTATTTTTTAACATTTTAACTATTACGATTTAGCTGGTCTGCCTTGCAATGCATGTTAAAATAAAGACATTTTGACACAAATATACGTCTGTATAATAATATACCAATCAGGGTTGTTTTATTATTATCTAAGTACTATTATTAATATTTTGAATTAGCTTTATTTTATATTTTCAATTGCCATTTTAATTAGTTCTCTAAGACAACATTTCTAATTTCCATGTAACATTTATATTTTATTTTATTTTTTAATAGTTTTAGTTAACATTAACAACACTGATACCAATATTCAGGTTAATACTATGAAGAAGAAAGTGAAGTTCATAATTAATATTCATTTAAAAAACACATGAATTGAAATATGGACTGAAATCAAATTAAGGGTAACGATAGTGTGAATTCAAAGAGGCTAAATTCACTTATGTTCTACTTAAATCTGATTCTTTTAAAGAGGATTCTAATAGTCATTGTGCCACAGAGAGCAAATAAAGTTTTAAAAAGTAACTTCTTTTGGCCTCAACTTAATCTACTGAAATGAGAAAACATAATTCTGGTATCTAGGGATGAGTCTTTAAATGTCCTTTTGTTGCACATTTATCAGCTTATCAGTACCTGCAGTGAGGTCTTGCAATGAATTAGTAATGTAGGGACATTTACAAAAATTCGAATGAGTCATGAAGGATGGTATTGTTATTTTGGTGTCCATGGCAACACTGTTGTTGTTGTTGTTTTTATTCCACCAGTGCAGGGCAAAGCGTTGCACCCATCAAGGACAGCGGGAGGCTCATTGTTTGTATGTCTGTTTAAGCCTGAGATACTGAAACTCTGATAAGTCAAAGATTGATGCATTGTTCAGTGTGTTTACTTCTGTGTGCGAGGAAAACCAACAGCAAGAGAGAGACAGAGTGTGTTATCTGAAGTAGGTCTATTTGGTTTATCATATGTTAGCCACAAATGGGATCTTCCATATGTTGTTTACAGCTAGTTCTCCAACTCAAAATGGGGTTAAGAGGCTTGCGCAAGCCTCCAGTTTGACTCTAGAGTTCTTGGGTCACCTACATTCATGCATTTAGCAGACATGTTTATCTAAAACAACAGAGTGCATTTAATGTGTAATGCAACTGAACATGCAACCTTCCACATGATAGAGTCCCATTGGCCCACCTTTGCTGTTTAACTACTTAACTGGTTTTCACAGACTAAATTATTTCCCCTGCTTCCAGCCATTTTTGTCTAATTTTAGGAGAGTAAAGTACAGAAGCTAATTTGTCTGCAGTCTAAACATCTATTTGGACAAGCATTGGTAAAGAGAAGTAAATCTGTTCAGATGTAATCAGTATACTAAAGGCAGACATCTATTTTGGGTTTGTTACCACTGTAAATGGAAAGTTTTAATATCCTCTGGTTGGTTCTAGATTATATTTGTTTTCATTCCCTTCCAAAGGGGAGATGATCTTTTTTTTAAACAGCACAACTTCTTTGTAACTAGCTCACGTTTCACCGTATGTATTTTGACTTCACAGTCTCATGGTATATTTCTCCGAAATTGTCTTTTAACTTCGTGCGGCCGCCTTTCATCTGAATTTCTTGAGTGAAATGATCAGATCCCTATTGACAGAATAAGGTTGTTTACAAGGTGTTTGTGAGATCTTGCAGATGTTGCATTGTGAAGACATCAAGGTCACTTTGGCGCACAAACAGACTTGAAGTTGAGCAATCGCACTTGAAATCGAGAGCAGAGAAATCAGGTCACAGCATCCATGGGTCTATTCTCTGCAATGGGGAGCAAAGACCTCTTTGCACGCAGGCCAAAAGTCCCTTTGGATGAAATTACACCTGGCTAACCTTTACAGGTGGGAATATATCTTTTAGGATACACCTTTACGGCCACTGCTGTGTTGAGTTTGACTGCAAGTTTTGTCCAGGAGGACTTGTGTTGTGATGGAACTGATGGAAATAAAATATAAGTGCATTGACACCTAACTGCTAAAAGTACCAAAATCACTAAAACTGAAATAAAAAATAAAGCTATATTAAAAAAAACAAATGAATAAAATGACGAAAGCACATACAATTACTAAAACTTATCAACTAAAATTAAAATTAGGCACTTTGAGTATCAAAAGCACTATGTAATGAGTTATTAAAATACAAAAAAAGCTATTAATAAATATTATAAAACTATGTAAATATTAAAAAAAAACACTTTAGAATGTGGGTTTTCGATTTGACTAAAACAAGGTCTGCGGTTCATGTTACTTTCAGGAGACATCCACGTTTTGTCAACATTTCACAACATAAATCCCTCAAAAGTGAATTATGAAACCATTGTGTGCTTCTAAAAAAAAAAAGCTACCAGAAAATGTGAATTGATTCGTCGCTAGACGAATCAGTCAACTGTTGTAGTCCTTATATAGCATCTTGCGTTTTATCAAAAAACACAGCGGTTTGACAGTCTCTTCAAATAATGTTAACCACAGACCTTTAATTGGCAAATAAGCCTTCCAGGCCCACAAATTTAAGAGTTTTAAAAGAACGGCTCCATCGTCTGCTGCATATCTGGATATTTTACACACTGTAATAACAGTTTGTGTCTGGCATATGGTTATGGGTCCTAAAAAGGATGGAAAACACCTTGTTATATACTAGACAACTAGATACCAGAATAGCAGTTAACAGGCAGCTGCTGTCTCTAACTTACATAATTCAAAACTGAGTGTGTGTTTACTCTGTTGGAGGGAAACCAGTGGCAGATATGTGACTGTTATAATACTAGAGTGTAATCAGATGTAATGGCCATATTTCAGTATAGCTAAAAAAATCATCTTTGATTTTATTGTTTGGCCGAAGGATAAACACAAATTCCTGTGAAGTCATTGTTATTTAAAGACATGCAAATATATCACATACTGAAATAAAAATAAAAATGGTGTAGAAACTATTTTCACTTATTACTAGTTTCACAAATAATTATAAAAAAAAAAAACCTGCCAAGTAACACATTCATTGAGTTAAATGTAAAATTTTGAAGTATAAAGCCTGAAATCTGAAACAAGTTTTATAATCAGTGGTATTGTTAACTAAAAGAATTAAAAATAATTTTGGTTAACTGAAATAAAATATAAATCTTGCAGTTAGTTCTCAAAGAAAAAATTCTGATTTCTGTTCATGTGAAGTAGTCACATAAAAAAGCTCATTCAAAATATTAATAAATATTATAAGAGTATATACGTAATATTAAAATGAGTTAAACAAGGTCTGTTATGTTCAGATTACTTGAAGAAACCTCCATGTTTGTCAACATTTTGTAACATAAATTCCTCAAACCTGAATTATGAAACCATTGCATACTTCTAAATGATGCTAATGGCAATAAACAAATAAAAATAAACAAACAAACATTGTTAGACTGAATTAATATTTCCATGTAAATTTTACTCAATCTTTATTTACATCTTCAGTAAATAAATAGCATAGAAATCTTGATGTAGTCATTTTTGGGTGAACTATTCCTTTAAGAATATGCTTTAAAATGTTTTTCAGGTGATGCTTTAAAAGCCTGAAGCTCACATGACATGATATTGACATGCTAAAGGTCTTCACAAACATGATTTTCTCCAGAATGACACTGGAAAACTGTGGCCTTGCAGACTGTTTTGGCTGCTGTTTTTGCATCTGAAGGTTGTTGAGAAGGTCTCTGTTGTGTTTTTGTAGAGCCAGAGAGCCGGGAGGATATTGTTTTCGTAGGAGCTCTGAGGAGTGGTTAGATAACAGGCTCTTCTGCTGTAGTTTACACTTCGCCGTGTGCTACTGTGCGGACAGATGCTGAAGTGTTTAGGCAAACGGTTTGTATGGCCGGGGCACGTGTGCGGGTAGGAGAGCCGTTAAAGGCGTTATGCAACCGCGTTGAAGAGTTATGCTGTGATTATTCTACTAACTATATCCAGATTTCTGTTCTCTCTATCTTGTCAGTCTTTCTCTAAATGCTTGCTCTCTTTTGTGGTGACTCGCTCACTCTCTCTTTGTCTGTTTCTCTCTTTCTTTGTTTGTCTTTTGTCTGGTGGCAGTGTGAGGTGAAATTGGAGATTATGTATGACTGGCTGACTCAACAGGTGAGTACGGCAGAATTGTGCTTCGAGCAATGGCAGCGCTCCAGTGAGGAGAACCTTTCACACGCAAACCCTGCATAACAGCACTAGTGTGCAAAATAGTGTCAAACACGCTGTAATCACTGATCACACAGTTCATACTACTCATGTCTGACCAATAATTCAGTTATGGGAAGTCAAGATCTTCATGCATACATGACTGAATGATTTTTCTTTTGATATTAAGGTCACAAAAACATGTCAAAGTCACATACCCCTAATTAAAATTATTTCGTAATTTATTTATTTCATGAAAATAAAATCTTTTAAAGACCATAGATTTTAAAATTTACTTTTCACCCCTCAAATTCTCATTGCTATAATTGTCAGTCATTCTTATAGCCATTTTTGCTTTTTGTTTTTGTTTTCTATTATCAACAGTACTTAATGAAAACAGTACTTAATGAAATATAACTATAACTGGTTAAATATAGTTATATTATGAGTTATGGACCATTTTACACAGAATTAATGGTTAATGGTATTAAATGTACATTAAATGTAATACTAATATATATATATATATATATATATATATATATATATTACTGAACAAAATTATAAACACAACACTTTTGTTTTTGCCCCCACTTTTCATGAGTTAAATTCAAAGATCTAAGATTTTTTTCTATGTACACAAAAGGCCTAGTTCTCTCAAATATTGTTCACAAATCTGTCTAAATCTGTGTTAGTGAGCACTTCTCCTTTGCCGAGATGATCCATCCACCTCACAGGTATGGCATATCAAGATGCTGATTAGACAGCATGATTATTGCACAGGTGTGCCTTAGGCTGGCCACAATAAAAGGCCACCGTAAAATTTGCAGTTTTATCACACAGCACAATGCCACAGATGTCGCAAGTTTTGAGGGAGCGTGCAATTGGCATGCTGACTGCAGGAATGTCCACCAGAGCTGTTGCCCGTGAATTGAATGTTCATTTCTCTACCATAAGCTGTCTCCAAAGGAGTTTCAGAGAATTTGGCAGTACATCCAACCGGCCTCACAACCGCAGACCATGTGTAACCACACCAGTCCAGGACCTCCACATCCAGCATCTTCACCTCCAAGATCGTTTGAGATCAGCCACCCGGACAGCTGCTGCAACAATCGGTTTGCTTAACCAAAGAATTTCTGCACAAACTGTCAGAAACGGTCTCAGGGAAGCTCAACTGCAGGCTCGTCATCCTCATCGGGGTCTCGACCTGACTGCAGTTCGTCGTCGTAACCGACTTGAGTGGGCAAATGCTCACATTCGAGGGAGTCTGGCACTTTGGAGAGGTGGATGAATCCCGGTTTTCACTGTACAGGGCAGATAACAGACAGCAAGTATGGCGTCGTGTGGGTGAGCGGTTTGCTGATGTCAACGTTGTGGATCGAGTGGCCCATGGTGGCGATAGGGTTATGGTATGGGCAGGCATATGTTATGGACAACGAACACAGGTGCATTTTATTGATGGCATTTTGAATGCACAGAGATACCGTGACGAGATCCTGAGGCCCATTGTTGTGCCATTCATCCATGACCATCACCTCATGTTGCAGCATGATAATGCACGGCCCCATGTTGCAAGGATCTGTACACAATTCCTGGAAGCTGAAAACATCCCAGTTCTTGCATGGCCAGCATACTCACCGGACATGTCACCCATTGAGCATGTTTGGGATGCTCTGGATCAGCGTATACGACAGTGTGTTCCAGTTCCTGCCAATATCCAGCAACTTCACACAGCCATTGAAGAGGAGTGGACCAACATTCCACAGGCCACAATCAACAACCTGATCAACTCTATGCGAAGGAGATGTGTTGCACTGCGTGAGGCAAATGGTGGTCACACCAGATACTGACTGGTTTTCAGACCCCCCCCCCCGGATCCCCCCAATACAGTAAAACTGCACATTTTAGAGTGGCCTTTTATTGTGGACAGCCTAAGGCACACCTGTGCAATAATCATGCTGTCTAATCAGTTACATTTTATTAGTTTTATTATATTTTATTTGAATTTATTTTAATGAATTTAATTTTATGTAAGCATAAATTAAAGCAGTACAACAGAAATGCTACCATGATGTGCAAATTATTTAAAATTGCATTAGTTGGGAAGATTTATGTATGTATGTATGTACTTATCTATTTATTTAAATTTTATTATATTTATTTTTTTGTTTGTTTTTTTAAAATTTTATTTTGTTTTTTGTTTTTATTTTATTTTTTTATATTTTATATTTTGTTTTGTTTTGTGAAACATGACCCAGGTTTGTTCTTGACATGTTATGTGAGTTCATCAGTATATTAATTATTTTGATTGACTGTTTAACTTACTGTGCATTGATTTGTCCTCCTTTTACCTCTCCCAGACCTCCGCTATTTGTCCTGTTTGATAGCTCTTGTTCTGTCTCTATTGGTTTGCTTTGGCCATCTCTGTGTTCTTTGGCCAGTTTGCTCTGCTGTGGTCACTGATTCATGGACAGCAGAATTATGAATCTTATCTGCCTTCCCAGCAGTGCATGATGGGAGGTTTATCTGAGAATCACTGCTGTAGGCTAAAACATTTCAGAGCACGGAAGATGACTCGGCGGTTCAGCTCACTGACTGTTGACCGCAGCCTCAAAAGACACAACACACTCACTTTCACACAAGCATTGAGAGGCAGATGAGTTTAGACATAATAGACAGTTTAGCATAACCTTTCTCTCTCTTGGAAGACGCTAGATTTGCAATACTCTGGCCAACCCCTGATAACAAATCAGAAAATCTTATCACACACTAGGCCTTTAACTCTTGGAAGTAACATTACTGTCACTCTGATCTGACAGTCATCATCTCAGTGGGCAAACTAGATGACTAAATGTTCACTCTATTCTAATGCTAAATGCACTATAAGGAGTGATTTGGACTCTGATCTACAAGGAATAAACTGTTCTCAAGGAACACAATCTCAGACGTCATTAATCCAGTAAATGCAGAGCAGTATGCTAGGAATGAGGAAAATACAAGTCCGAAACTCTAAGGTCCATTCATGCATGAATAACTATAAATGTGTCATAACTTGTTAAATATTGTGGTTGTAAAAACTCTTGCATTTGAATGGTCAACTGACCCTGGATGAAAACACCACTTCTAGTGGCCTCCAGGAGTTTGAAATCCCTGCTTTTATGGTCACTTTCATTTAAGAAATTGTTCAAAATCGGTTAAATTTCAGTAACACTTTACTTAAAGCCTTTATGTATAATGCATTATAAAAGTAGTTTTAATGCATTAATTATGCCTTGTGATACACCTTGTAATGCACTGTACAACCACATGAATAAATGAACACTTATCAATTCATTGCTACACTATGCATTTTAAATTCGGTTACATTATATCTTGTCGTAAATAATTATATTACAACGCACATTATGAATAATTATAATGCATTATACATAAAGGCTTTAGGTAAGTTGGTCCAGGATGCAAGATTAGCATTCTGGAGTCATTTTGAGAATGACTTTAGGGAAAAAAAAATATATATATATATATATATTTATTTGAACTGAAATTGCATTATTTAGTTAATTGCAAAATGCAAATGTAAAACAGATTTATTTTATCTGTCACCACATATTTAGAATTAAGAAACAAAGCTACTCAAATAACAGCCAATAACACCCAGATTTTCACTTAAAGTGAACATAAAACTTATGTAATTTCCCACTAGTATAATAACGAAATATAGTAAAAGTAAATTATTTCAGTTCCATTCTTCTATTGGTCAGACAAACAGATTCTGTCAGCTCTGTCAAGCCGGTTGGGAGTTTGATTAAGAGAGAGACTGTTTTGGGATGGAAAGATGCTGGAAGATACTCTGGATGCATTATGGTTTTTATTTAGAGGGTGGAGAAAAATGCAGATAATGCTAGATAAGAACATGCATAGAAAGCCAGACTAATACAGACACTATGACCAAACCCATTTAGAGAGAGATGAGCACCTGATGACATGGCCGAGATCTGTTCAGTCTTGTCTTTGTTCTGCGGTCAGGTCAGGAACACATAATTTGAGCTTCAGGACTGATTCTTCTCTCTTTGATGTTGTCCATGAGACAGATTGAGAGTGCTGGCCTGGAAGAGGCTCCGGACCACTTGTGTAACACACCTTCAGATCCTCAGAACCATTCATTTCTAAGAGAGAGAAAGGGAAAGATTCCTTTGAGGTTGCTGTCTGTCTACGTAGTTGGAAAATATTCCCTGACTGTGTAAAACTGTGAGATTCTCTTCATTTTCCTGTATTTTGTAGGCCCTATGGGCCCAGAGAACAGACAGTTTGGAGTCGGTGAACGCTGAGGTCACAGGAGAACAATAGTACAGGGTCTTCATCATGGTTTAATGCTCTAAATCTGTTTCAACAGGAAGAGAGAATTATTCTCTTACAGGGAAAACAGACCCCCCAGTGCTGCGTGTGTTTGATTTGGACCTGGTTTAGTCAACAGATCTCGCTGTCCAACTCCACCCTGTCCCTGAGTCACCCTCCTCTCCAAACAATTACAATCTCAACATCTCTGTTCTAAATACGGCTCTTTATCTCAATCGTCTCAAGAAATTGCATAATTAATGACTATTTTTAGATTCTAGGGATTGAGGAGTACTATGGAATTGGAATGGATGGTCTGGCGATGATTATAGTTTCAGTAGAATCTTTTTGGTCTGCGTAAAAGCTTTGGTGTGTTTTGTGCCAGAAGTGCATTTAAGAAGAGCCGAATGTCTGTTGTTTATGAGCTGATGCCGTCAGCCCTGCATGAGCACTTACATAATCATAAAACTGACACAAATGGTTCACATCAAACTCTTTCTACAAAGGATACAAAGATACACGTGAGAAAGTTTTCTGTTATTCAGCTACCTTAAATTTTTAGCATCTGAATGAACTTTGGGAGGAATATAACTGAGAAAAGTAATAATGAAAAAGACATTTCATGATTGATTTTAGCAGTATATTAAGGGAGCATAAAAAAGGCATGCAATCTATTTGAGTAAAAAGGAAAATGAAATTGAAAACCTTTCCATGACATCATGAAATGTTGCAATCAAAATAAATTTACTATGACATGTTTTAAAATATTTGACATTCTCTTATTAAATTATTTTACATAAATGCAGAAACGATTTTGTGCCTTGTTTGCTTTCACACATTTTGTTCTTTTATTGATTGTGCATTTCATGGTGTAGTTAATTAATAAATGAATATAATTTATAATATTTAAAACAGTCACACTTTAAGGTCCAATTCTCGCTATTAATTAACTATTAACTATGACTTTTGCCTCAAACTCCTAATTACTGCTTAGTAAGGTACTTGTTAAGTTTAGGTATTGGGGATGTAGAACATGGTCATGCAAACTATGTGCTTTATAAGTACTAATAAATAGCCAATATGCTAGTAATATGCATGCTAATAAGCAACTAGTTAATAGTGATAGCTGGTCCCTATACTAAAGTGTTACCTTAAAAACTTGTGGATATGACATTTGTATAATTTGAGATATACATCGGTATATTTTTGAGATATCTTCCTATATCCCTCCACAATTTTCTAAAGATTTTTGTCACATGAACAACCAGTAATTGGAATGTTAAACTTATTTTAGTCTCACTGACCTTAAGTACAATGCAACACAACAGTTCTTGGTTAATTTCAAGTTAAGAATGGCCAAATGTAATGAGTTGTTGTGGTTAAGATCACAGACCAATTAACTAAGTGAGCAAATCATTATATTAATTCAAACTGATATAGAGAATTGAATTTATATTTGTGAAGTGCTGCAGAGTTTAATGTTACTCTACCCACAAGTTTCTGGGGCACTGGTTGCAGTGAAGACTGATAGAAAATACAGCACAGAGTTGGCCACATTTTGTTTTTCTCCAATGAGTATGTTTGTAATTCTTACCAAAAGATAAGGCTCTACACAAAGTCCCTCAAGCCCGTGGAATCGCTAGCAGATGCAGTCAAAATCGATGTAGTATGTTACATAAGGCAAAGGTAACATCGAGGGAGATAGTGTGTAAGACGAGGGCTACGTGCGTGTTTTTGTTTGTGTACAGACATAGAAGGCTTTATCCTTGTGACTGCATAACCGATGGTGGATGAAAACACAACGTTAGGGCAAAGGTCAAGCCCAAAACTCAAGCCGCATCTTTAAACTTTTATAAGCCATCAGGTATTTGGGGAGGAAATGAAAGTACAGCAGGGTCTGGTTGCTTTTGTAATAAAAACATAATTCACTCGACTGAACCTGCAGAACATTGTGTTTTGTGCAATGGTGTGTGATGAAATCATCATATTCCTTAGAATGTACCAAATGATGTCTTGCTACTAAATTTACTCAAAACATGTACAAAGTTGCTCTTTTTACCTCACTGAAAGATAACAAAAGGCTCAAAATATAAGTTCCATCAGCATGTTTTATTTAATGTTATCTTACACAGTATTTATTTGAGCGGAGAAATGATCTATTACTGGTTTATTTGCTCCTATAATAGTCCTCTAATGAGTATTTTTTTTAATGTTGTGAGTGTTCAAGTTCTGAGCACTATCTGTCATCTTTCCAGTGTAATTCTTTCTGAAAGAAAAAACTACTTACAATTTGCATTTATGAAACCCATCAGAACTCAATATGCAAATATGATGATGCAATCATGAATATCTAAAAGAAAGGGTAACACTTTAGTACAAGGACCAATTCTCACTATTAACTAGTTGCTTATCAACATACCTATTATTAACATATTGGCTGTTTATTAGTACTTACAAAGCATATATTCTACTTGATCATATTCTACACCCCTAATCCAACCCAACACCTAAACTTAACAACTACCTTACTAATATGCAGCAAATAAGGAGTTTGAGTCGTAGTCAATGGTTTGTTAATGGCAAGAACTGGACCTTAAAATAAAGTGTGACCAAAGAAATTTTCAAAAATAAAATGGTTAATCACAAATATCACGCCTACAATGTACAGTTTGTTCAGTTTCATACATTTTACAATTCTTGTGTCTCCTGCACTATCATTAAGTGCTTAAGTAATTGTACGCCGTCAGTTAGTGTATTAGCAAGCTAATATACACACATTTACTGTACAAACCAAACTACACTGTTCATTATGTAATTGTTTCATAAGTTGAGATTACAGTAGGTGTGGTCCTGAGGTTTAACGACAATGCACAACAATACAATAAGCAGCAGTAATTTTAGATAATGAAATGTAGTTTCTACAACACAAGCAAACAAACAGAGACACAGAGTTAAATGCTAAAATAACTGTGTAACTGCATGTGTGTGTATATAAAATCATAAAAAATGTGTAAACCATGCGGTGCAGCATGAAAGACCAGTGTATGTGTCTACTAAATGTAATTTTAAATGTAACTAAACCATTAATAATGATGGAAATGTAATATGTTGCAATCACCCATGAAAAGAGAGAACTGAAAATGAGAGATTTCCTGGAACGGTGTCCACCTCACTGCCAGAACTGACTCATAATTTGGCCGTAACTCCTGTCAGGAATAGATCCTCTTGCATAACCTGAAAATTTTACGCCATTATAGCATGTAAACAAATATCAAAATTTATGCTATAAGTGATATTTGGGAATAACTAATTCAAATACCATTCGAATGATAGGAATTTCAGTTTGTTCTCTTCAGTGAGCAAATTTGTTGACCCTATTTGTCCCATCTATGTCTTGGATAACATTGGTTGTACGATTGACAAGAATGGTGCATTTTGCAATTTTTGGATTACAGAAGGGTGATACGAGTTGAAGTCTTGCTGACACTAGTGATTATAAATTCCCAATTTCTTCATGGCCTGGAAGCCAGAATGACCAGGGATGTGTTGTGTTTATGTATGTTTACCTGGTATTTCCTAAGTTATGGGGACCAAATATCCCCACAAGGATAGTAATATCACTAAATTTTGACCTTCTGGGGATATTTTTTGGTCCCCATAAGGAAAACAGCTTAGAAATGATACAGAATGAAATTTTTTAATTCTAAAAATGCAGAAAGTTTTGTGTGAGGGGTAGGTTTATGGTAAGGTGATAGAAAATACAGTTTGTACAGTATAAAAACCGTTACTTGGCAGTTGTGGCCTAATGGATAGAGAATCGGACTTGTAACCCAAAGGTTGTGGGTTCGAGTCTCGGGTCCGGCAGGGGTTGTAGGTGGGGGGAGTGAATATTCAATATCCTCAATACCACAACTGAGGTGAGACCCTTGAGCAAGGCACCGAACCCCCAACTGCTCCCCGAGCGCCGCAGCATTGGCTGCCCACTGCTCCAGGTGTGTGTTCATGGTGTGTGTGTGCGTGTTTGTTCACTACTCACTGCTGTGTGTGTGCACTTGGATGGATTAAATGCAGAGCATGGATTCCATGTATGGGACACCATACTTGGCCACACGTCACTTCCTTTCCTTTCCATTTATGGAATTTCCCCATAATAATAGGAATACCTGTGTGTGTGTTTTTATTTTGTAGTTTTTAAACTTAACCTGCCATTTTATTCATTCATGCATGTATGCATGCATTCATTCATTCATGCATGCATGCATGCATGCATTCATTCATTCATTCCTGTAGCTGCCTGTACTTCTATACCTGTTGATCTTGGTGATGCCAAAATGGTCGCCAAGTGGCTTACTTGCCTTTAAAGGGGCTTTGAAATGACAGAAGAAATTGTACTTAATGGTTAAATGAACATTTCCCCCCTTTTTTTGACTGATAGTGAAAGAAAAAATGACTGGTCATGTGCATAAACACTATGGCTCCAGCTTGTGCAGAGAGCATGTGCTCTATCCACATTAGGTCATTGCTTACTTTTGTTGGTTGTAGTTAGGACTCTATTCCTGAGCGTGATGTAGCATGTGAACAATTTCATGTATAAGAAACAGGAAGGATGATTAAATAGGAAGTTAATCTTTGACTAGTATTGTGTGATTCACAGCATTAATAAGAAGTTGACATCGGTTCCCAGCTTAAGCTCGGAAGCTGGTTTTGTGTGTCAAGCTATTCTTCTCGGTAGCACCTCTGGGTGAATGAAGTCATGTTCATTCTACATAGACCATTCAAAGTGTACCAGAGTGGGTATCTGAGTGCTAAGTAAGTGCACGCAAGCTTATGTCAATCACTCTTTAACTCAAATTACTGATAAGACAACAGAGTTGGTGATAAAATGACTATTGTGCTGCTTGTCCTACATATCGAGGCCTTTTGTTTATGCTTGTGTCTGAAAGCAAATTAATCTGGCTAGTCAGTCAATGACCTAACGTTTGTGTATGACTATAACGCTAAGTGAAACTGGTTCAAACAGGCTTCCAAGACAGCATAACCTTCTGGCTAATGATCTGAAACCAATTCAGGTGAGTTTTAGACATAACCAGTCAAATATTTAATGTCTGCAATGATTATTGTTGGTAGAAAAGGAATAATACTGGAAAAAATGGTAAACAGACTACATAAAGGGGTCTTATTAGGCAAGATGTGGTGTAGTACTAGCAATGAATTCGGATGTGCCTTGATGCCTTTCTGCCTCTATTCTACGTGCCAATTCCCTGTTTTGAGGTTTCAGATAACCAAAGAGACATCCAAACCACATCTGAGCTTTGTTGTTCTGCTGTGCCTTTAGGTTAATAACAGTGATATTGTGTATATAAGCAATTTCAGTGCTTCAAAGTCATAAAATTATCATTTTATATCTGACCATTTGTTATCGCAATGAAAACACCACCAAGATCTGATTTCCTGAAAGATATATTACACCTGAGGTTTGTCTGGCTCAATCACTACCTATAACAACATGAAGACATTGACCTATTAGCTTCTTATTGCAAGATTAAAACTCTGTTAGTCTTTGTCAAACGTTACATAACCCCAATCATCTAAGAGGCACACAGTGAAGACACATTCACTTATGTAACCATAATGATTTACTCTGGAGCCAAGAGTCCTTACATTTGTTTAGAGACATAAGGGGGTAGGTGCTAATTCAGCGACTGTTCAAGTGGCTATTTAGACAACATGTAGTGTTCTTCAAGGTCTTCGTTAATGATCATGTTAGGTCATTTTCACACACAAAATTAGAGCTAAATGTTGTTAAATTAAGGATGGTTTTATGAAAAAGTCATCCTCCCCCAAACATTTTTCTGGATGGACTCAATTACTAGTAAATGTTTTGTCTGTTCGCAGTTGTAAACTGACCATCATCTGTTTGTTTGACTTCCTCCCAGTAGACTCAATAAATGCTGTGTTTCCTCCCGTACAGTGAGGAACAATGTCGAGTGCTGCTTCACAATACAGTCTTTATGATAACCCAACTCGCTCGTAAATGCTCGCGACCATTCGCTGACCCTGGAGAGGATATGTGTCTACATTATTAGTGTTAAAGTAAATCGGCAACAGCAGGCAGCCTCCTCAGGCAAAATGAACGAACGTTTGGAGAATTCCGTTATCCCTAAAAGGCAGACATGAGGCAATTTCTCCATAAAACCTGAACCCACTAAAAAGTGGCTTTGCCAGGCACAGAAAGGCCATTTTGAGTATCCAAGAGCCAAATGACTTAATGCACATAAAACCAATCCATGAACTCATTGGTTGAGATTAGCTTTAAACAAGAACCGATCGCATTCTTGAGACCTGTCGTCAGCGTTCACACACAAGCTCTCTGATTGACCGTCAGACAAACAAAGCGATCGTGTGTTATTCGAATCCAGACTCCAAAGCGCGTCAGTGGACGTGCTAAGTGACTCCTGACAGCCCATTTGTTTTGGGCCTCCCACTAAAGAGATTACCAGAGGCAAATACCATCAGTGAAGGGGTTCATGGAGATAAATGAAGGTATTTGTTTAATACAGACTTACTTTCTTTATGCAGCTGCCAAGTTCTAGATGAAATGGAGAGGGGGGTTTAGGGCAGTGGAGCTGGATAAGACACAGATTCGGAGTATGAAAATCATCCAAACGCTAAAAATGGAAGATGATTCGGGCATGTCGCCCGCGTTGGGGGATTTGTTTAAAGAGCTTTTGAGTCATTCATTGTCAGTGGAGAAAAACACAGAAGTAGTTTGACTAATTAACTTGTGTATGGGTGAATTCATGTCTTTGTGTTTGAGTGGCTGTCTACCTGGAATTTATGGAAAGAACTTCAAGATAGCTTTCTCATAATCACATCGGCATGTGTTGTAAGTTTAGGTTTTGTAACGTCTCACACATAACTTTGGAAAGCTTTTAGTGGGTTTATACGGTGTAGTGTAGAATAGCAATTCACATCAGAAGAAAGAGAAGGAACTCTGTTGTCAGATGCAAATCTTACACAGACCTTTATTGTTCTTTTAATAGTTGATTTTTACACCACATACTGTACATACAGGCCACCGCAGTCCTCAATAATGTACATCCCTTCTCGGTTACAAACTTTTACAGACATTTTGAAGTGGTCATAACATACTTTAACCTTCTTTAAACAGTTAATTCTCCTAAACATACTTTCATTTTCCTTCTCAAAACAACATCTTGGCTTTTAAACCAGCGTATCAAACCTTCCTACTTCATGAAGACGCCACGAAAATAAAAATAACAGCAAACCAATGTCCATGAATGGTTGCTAATATTGAGTAGCGCCAATCATCAAGTCCTTCTAGTCGTATCCAACTCTATTCCAAAGTTTCCTTCTAAATCTCACATCAACATTTCTCAAGCCCTCATTCAACATTCAACATTTCTTCTACCCGACAGTCCGTTTCTACATCAACTTTCTGCTTTGACAAGCGTGTACATGCACCGGGCCCTCATGATAATACAGGCAGGACTCAACAAGTAAAGCTCCATGCAAGATGCTACATTGAAATATTCATCCATCATTTTGGGGGGTGGAAAACTTATGGCTCAGGTTTGATTTTTGCATTAACAAAATAGCAGATTTTCCATTTGGACAGTTTAAAATCCTGTTGCTACAAAACGTAGCATTTTGTCTTGATAAAAATTATACCATTTGATTTAAATATAAAATGAAGCTGATAAAACATCTGTTCAATGGGAATGTACTTGTAAGACTTGCCTTCCAGTAGAGCTATGAATCAGACTTTTACAAAGTATTCATTGCTTTGGATATTTCATCTTTTTTTCTCAGTGGGTATTCTTCCCTTCTAAAAGCTAAACACAGTGCTTTTAATAAAAACAAAAAAGAGCTACAGTAAATATCTTAATGAGAAGTTTTAAAAAAGTAAAACTTTGATTACAAAAAAAAATCAATATTAATAAAATAAAACAAAAATATGACCAAACTAACAGTAAACAAGACTAGATGTGTGATCTTGCGCTTTCACACAAATCAACGTGGTGATTTAAAGTGTGCGGGATGTGTCTTCAATCTTCAGTCCCTTGAGATCCACACAGTCGCCTCACGAATACTGTCTTTCTGGTACTGGTGCGGCCCACATGGACCTGGGAGGGTTTTGGGGGGAGGGTTTTGGTAATAATAGCTGCCATTGTGGACAGTAACAAAAACACTGCTGTAGAAACACACAGTCCATACACACATAAATACAAGTCCTCCGCATGGTGCAACTCCATGTGCACCCTGGGATAGCTCAGTCTTTACACCATGGTCTCCTTTCTCTTGCCCAATGAGCAGATTGAACGTTTGTCCTTTTTGGATTTGCGGGGCAGGAAGGGGGCGGAAATCGAAGATGTTGAAGAGGACGAGGAGAGGGTCGAGGTTGCAGAGGGCGTAGGGCTGGGGGGCTCCTCAGAGCTGGGGGACGAAGGGGCGGAGGCTGCGGCCCGTGGACAGTTCTCATCTGTCTCTTCCATATGGCTGATGGCAGAGACGGAAGACGAGCGCCGTTTGGTGCAAACGTCGGTACTGGCAGGGGTGGACAAGGATTCGTTCTCGGAGAACGGCGAATCTTTCTGGGTCGACATGGCAGTGCGGAGGCAGTTGAGCCACTGCTGCTTGTGGAAGACGTCATTGACCTGCAGTGTGTGGGACTGGCCCTGAGATGGGTCCTGGAAGCGTACCCGGAAGATGTTCTTGGCTAAAGGGAGGAAAAAAGATATTCCAATGAGCAAAAGGAAACAGAAAACAGCTAAAGGAAAATGTGTGATCAGATTGACGTTGGGAGTCGCCAACCTTACCTTTGTCGGCATTACTAAAGGCCCCTCGGAATGAGCCGCCCATGCGGACGTCTCCATCCTGTAGGTCTTCCAATACAAGATCCTGCACTGGGATTGGCTGGCGGTACACCTGGAAACAATGCCGATCGTTCCGTGTCACAGGCCGGGTCAAGACCAGAACCTCCGTGAAGAGAAACACATGCAACTTCTAAAAAGAGGGCAAAGGGAAAAGAGATCTGGTTATTGATGTGTTGTTTGAACATTGGGCTGATTTGCAAGTATTAACAATTTTCTCTATTGGCGCTCTCAAAGATTCCCTTGTCATTGTGTCATGTGTTTGAGAGACAAAGGGAGCCAGTTCCTTCCCTCTAATGGCCTTATTTGGAATATGGTGGCTTTTGTGTTTATATTTCCAGTGAATAAAAGACAAGTGATTTGCCCCCAGCGGTTCGGGCTGTTATGGTTGTGTTTGTATTGAAGACAAAAACTCACCGTGCCACTTTTGTTGCGAAGTTCCCCATGGCAAAGCAGGCTCTTGCACTGCTCTATGTGAGGGTCTTTCTGTCTGTCATCCAAATATTCCAGCTTATCGATATAGTATTGACACTCAGACTCTCCTTTCTTCATGTTTATGTCAGCCAACACGGCCTGAATGATGCTTATCTGGAGACGAGGAACAAAGGCAGCATTAACACCAAATGTCACCTAAACGATTCAATTTGAAAGTCTACAGTTGCTAGGTTTGTGTTCGTACTTACCGCCTGCTCAAGGCTTGCTGTGTCTGGGTGATCTGGTGGTGTGTGTCTTAAAATTTCTTTCAGTAGCAGTGGGTATTTGACCAGTCGTGAACGAGGGATGTCTAAGAAGCTCCACAAGTCTAGTTTCCTGCTGAAAGGTGATTCAAGGCAGCGCTGTAGGAAGTCCTGAACTTTAGGGTCCTGTTTCTTCTGGTCAAGCAAGGCTTTGGCGGCCAGCTGGTTACTACAATATGCCCTGTATGCGTTTAACCTTGGTAGCTGTGGAGGAAAGCGAGAGTTAGTTTTAACAATCTAACAAGGTTAACAAGTCTTTCATAATAATGAAAAGACAATCAAGAGATGGATATTTACCCAGTCTACAACAATCTTGCCGATCTGTCCCACTGTGCCATCTGGGCCTGTAGCCTTTGCCAAATGTGCAAGAAGATCTGTTCGGATAAAGAATGAGTTAGCACTACTTGTCGTCATATACACTAGAATAAATAAAATGTTGTGTACAATATTCACCTTCATGAAGAGGAATATAAGCATCCAAGTCTCCAAAGATGGCTGTCAGCTCCTCCTCAGACATAATAGAAAGTTTCAGCATTGGGTCATGGTACGCCTGGACACAAAATGAGAAAATGATGAGTAAATAATAGCAGCTTCTAATTTTACAGAGAGAGAGAGACATTTTTGGCTATAAATGGAGGAAGGAAGCGAGCCAATGTATCTGACTCTGAAAGCTCAGCCAAGAACTTATTCGGTCTGTTTGCTTTGAATGTTCTGACAAAAATTTTTTAAATGGACAAACCTTTCGGGCTAATTTCAGGTCTTCAATCAGGTCCTGTTCTCCTCGAGACAGCTCAAAAATAGCCTAAAATAGAGAGACAGAAAAGGAACGGTCACATTCATAACCAAGAAAGTTCGGGTATTTTTAGTCAAGCCCTGTCTGAATCTGATTCCTCCCTTTGGTGAGAAATATTTGAGGGGCTCACAGTTTGCTGTAATGTCTGATTACTAGGTCTAGTTGTGAATGAGAGGTGGAGGCTTTGTGCGTCAGACCGGCCAGTCTGTGTTAGCACTGTACGTCTGACTCTGAGAAGCCAGAATGCAGCCGGACTCTCTCAGCTCCATTCCACTGCGTGCCAAGAAAACACGCCAAAAAAAAACAGCCAGACCGAGAGAGGTAGAGCGAGGCAGAATAAAAACAGAGAGAGAGGAGGAACAGGGTGCTTTCCAAGCCCCAGGCCCATTGGGTTTAATAAGTCACACAGTCCTGATTCAGTAGCATCTGGCAGGGGGGCTGAAAGTGGATTTAATAGTCTAGGTTTCTCAGTGCTGTCTGGATTCCGTAGTTCCGACTGTACTCACCTCTTGTCTCTTAATCTCTTTGGTGGAAAAGGTTCCTTTCTGATGGACGTCCAGGGTCTCGGACCAGAGCGTGCTGTTGCGTCGCTTGGGTGGTGTGGGAGCCGCGGCCTTGCTGCAGGGTTTCTGCTGGGGCACGCCCGGAGACCGCCCGTCGCCCCGAAACGAGGCCTGGAG
>JAFVLL020039548.1:37344-129227 GCA_021397915.2 Tor tambroides | reverse complement strand
GTTTCCTCTAGGAATGCATCCTGTCTGGGATCATGTCCGTGAAGGGGAAGAAGGTTCTGCACATGGACAGGAACTCGTACTATGGAGGGGAGAGTGCCTCCATCACCCCCCTGGAGGATGTAAGTCACCGTTTGACACCACAGCTATTCTCTAAATTTCCACAGACTCTAATATTGTCTCTTGGTTTGCTCACAGTTGTACAAGCGTTTCAGCCTTCCTGGCAGCCCTCCTGAGTCCATGGGAAAGGGCCGTGACTGGAACGTGGACCTCATTCCCAAGTTTCTAATGGCCAACGGTAGGAAGCAACAACATCAAGCTTTACATTTACATTTCAGTCGTCACTTCTTGGAATCTGTAATCTCGGCCAAATACGCAGCACGTTCTGGGTTGCTCTGCGCCAGGCGCTGCTGGATCCCTCAGTCACACTTATCCTGTTGCTTAGCAATTTTCTGTCATGCCTCAAGAATACAATGGATGATGATTGTGTCCTTTTCGCATTCATAGGTCAGCTGGTCCGTATGCTGCTGATCACACAGGTGACGCGTTACCTGGACTTCAAAGTGATTGAGGGCAGCTTCGTCTACAAAAAGGGCAGCATCTACAAAGTGCCCTCCACTGAGACTGAAGCTCTGGCATCCAGTAAGTGACATTTTTACGATTCGGATAATCTAAAGATAGGAACAAACACAAGGTCTTGTAAATGCAGCGGAGATTTTTCTTCTGGGGTTTCTTTTTTCCCGTTGCTCTGGCAAAAGGATCAGATTGAACCTGGAGTTTTCAAGCCAGCTTTTGCCATTTTTGTATGCGTTGTTCATCAGATGGTCAGTGAACAGGCTGTGGGCGGCCCATGGTCCTGCCGTCTGAGGCAGAGTCTATAGCCAAGTAGGCTGGAGTGTTTTATTGCCTGAACCAGGGTTATCAATAACAAACTATTGAAAAAATGTTGTTAATTGAAAAAAAGCTGATATTAAATGAAATATAAATATTAGATTAAAAATTATAAATTGCACCACTATTAAGACCTGGAAATAAAAATTAAAACTAATAAATTAAAGTTAAAAAATATAAAAGACAATTTAAATTAGTAATAAAAACTACAATGATTTATCAATAAAATCACCCTGGTCTGAACAGGAGAGTGAGTCTGTTATGAGTAGAAGAGGAATTACAGTGAAGTGATGATTATGGACGTCTCGCTCTACTTCCCTTTTGATTAATTTTGCAACATAATTAAATTGTGTGTAAAACAGTTCAGTAGTTCCTCTTTTTTTGCCAACTAAGTAAGAGATGCTAACATGTTTTGATCCTGAAATACATCCCACCAAACAAAGTGCATGCTGTCATAGCTGATGGGGAAAAAATATCATCTTTTAACATCTAACAATTGTCTTTTAGGCCTCATGGGACTTTTCGAGAAAAGACGATTCAGGAAGTTCCTTGTGTTTGTTGCCAACTTTGATGAAAATGACCCAAAGACCTTGGAGGGAGTGGACCCTAAAAAGACCACCATGCGAGATGTGTACAAAAAGTTCGACCTCGGGCAGGATGTTGTCGACTTCACCGGCCACGCTCTCGCACTCTACCGCACAGATGAGTGAGTCAAAACCTAGTCTACTTTTTGGAGAAAGTTCACCTAAAACACTGACAACGTCGCAGGCTTGTTTGCTCCATGAAGTTAAACCTGTTTGTGTTGTCTATCCATCCAGCTACCTGGATCAACCCTGCATAGAGACGATAAACAGGATTAAGTTGTACAGCGAGTCTTTGGCGAGGTATGGAAAGAGTCCATACCTGTACCCTCTCTATGGCCTAGGAGAGCTGCCCCAAGGCTTCGCCAGGTGAGTTTCCCCAGCTACTTCCTCTGCTACTAACATCCACATCATTTTTAAACCTGTCTTAGATTGCAGTACTCTGTAAGTTCACTAGCAGTTTATTTTTGTCACTTACAGATTAAGTGCCATTTACGGAGGAACCTACATGCTGAACAAGCCCATTGAGGAGATTATTGTAGAGAACGGCAAAGTGGTGGGCGTCAAATCTGAGGGAGAGGTGAGTTTCTCTTGCAAGCTGTGTGAAGTCAGATTTATCCTTAAAATGTGCTGTGACTTTAATGTTTATTATTCACGGTCAGATCGCTCGCTGCAAGCAGCTGATTTGCGACCCCAGCTATGTTATGGACCGAGTCAACAAGGTGGGTCAGGTGATCCGGGTCATCTGCATCATGAGCCACCCCATCAAGAACACCAGCGATGCCAACTCCTGCCAGATCATCATCCCTCAGAACCAGGTCAACAGGAAGCATGGTTAGTTTGGCAGGAAGCCACAGCGGTTGCATGTTCAGTGGGCTCTTACCTTATTTTAATCTCATATTATTTTATATTTGGTGTATTTTAGGGTTGACGGTAAGTAAAAATTACAGGATTTTTGATACCAAATGTATTTCCATAATAAATGCTCTTGAACAGTTTTTTTAGAAGTTAAATTTATAAATAATTTAAATATGAATAGAAAGAAATGGCATGTAGCTTTCCAATATTTTAATTAAAAATTCAAATTTGCCCAAGTAATTTAGTTTTTACATTCATAAAAAGCCTAATACACTTATCTGAGATATTGTCATGTATCAGTTTTTTGCCACCTGTTTACATTTTATATAATTGACAAATGCATATATAATATTATAATAATTATATATACACTGCCGTTCAAAAGTTTGAGGTCATTTAGACTTTAGGAACAAATACTTTTAATTAGCAGGGACACATTAAATTGGTTTAAAAGTAACAGTAAAGATGTTACAAATGATGAACTGTTATGTTCTTTTTAAGAAAAGAATCCTAAAAAAAAATTGTAATTTCCACAAAAATATTAATATTTCATCACTGAAAAAAAGCAATGTTTCTTGATCACCAAATGTACATTTTATAATGATTTCTGAAGAATCATGTGACACTGGAGTAATGGCTGCTTAAAATTCAACTTTGCCGTCACAGGAATAAATTACATTTTAAAATACATTCAGATTAGTGCTGTCAAACGATTATCGCGATTAATCACATCCAAAATAAGTTTTTGTTTACATAATATATGTGTGTGTACTGTGTATATTTATTACGTATATATAAATACACACATATGCATGTATATATTTCAGAAAAATGTTATGTTTATACATTTGAAATATTTATATGTAATATCAGTTATATTAATATAAATATATACATGGAAATATTTTCAAAATATATACTGTATGTGTGTATATTTATATACATAATAAATATACACAGTATACACATGTAAACAAAAACGTTTTATTTTGGATGCGATTAATCGCGATTAATCGTTTGACAGCACTAATTCAAATATTTTAAATGGTAATAATATTTCACAATATTCCTGTTTTTACTGTAGTTTTGATTACAGTACATTGACTTTTTCAAAAGCATTGAAAATATTACCAACCCCGAACTTTTAAAAGGTAACGTACATTAAAATCATCTCTTCCTTTTAGATATCTATGTGTGCATGATCTCTTACGCACACAATGTGGCAGCCCAGGGTAAATACATAGCCATAGTCAGCACCACTGTGGAGACCAGCGACCCTGAGAAAGAGATCAAACCAGCCTTGGACCTTTTGGAACCGGTTGAGCAGAAGTACGTTTGTGTGCACTCGCTGATATCTACAACTTACTTTGACATGCGTGTAATCGGACAAATCAAATAATTTTGCTATGTGTGACCTTTCTGCAGATTTGTGAGCATCAGTGATCAGTATGCGCCAACCGATGTGGGATCTGACAGCCAGGTAAGTGTTTACATTGTGCTCACTTGATATACAGAGAGTGACTACAGTACTAAGTTTGTTTTTACCTGCACCCAGATCTTTGTCTCTCGCTCCTATGATGCCACGACCCACTTCGAGACGACCTGCGACGATATCAAAGACATCTACAAGCGAATGACGGGCACAGAGTTTGACTTTGCCGAAATGGAACGCAAGAAGAACGACATCTTCGGAGACGGTGCTGACCAGTAAACTAGCTCCAGCTGCTCTTGAATATCAGATATTCAGACGATCATAATCTTAACATTTAAAAAAAGAAAAAGAAAAAAAAAAAAGGCAACCAAACTGGGCGAGCTGGCTATCCAAGCGTATGTTTTGCCCTTAATGGAATTTCATGTAAACCGTTATACAAATTTAGCATTTTTTGGGGGGGGAGAAGGGGAGAAGGTTCTGCCAGTCTGCTTTTTATAATCAGGAAACGAGATCCATTTTGCACTGATTGTTTATCAACGCCCTGTAATCGGTTTCCATCATGTGATCTTTATCTCAACCCGCTTAGACATGGGATGTGAAAAGTCCAAAGATGCCAAATAAGATGTATTCAAGTGATATGAAGAAATGCATATTTTTAAAATGTACTGGTGTTGGCTGTCAAGGGGAGGGGGATCGGGCTTTGCAAAATTGCGAAATGATCTGTTTTGAGTTTGGCCAGGTTTAACAGCACACGGTTTCATTTGTAAAAGAAACTATCTACTTCTAAGATAACTTCCAGGGATTATTCCTTATTCTATTTTCCTACAAATTACAACTGGTGCTTAAACTAGTATCCTGAATATTTAGTTGGCAATATTTCTCCAGTTTCCTTGCGTTTACAGATCGAAGGGAAGTATCAAGCACACACAGTGTAGATAATCTTTTATGTAATCCGTGTCCAACCACACAGTTTTCGTTTTGCAATATGCTCATGTGATTTGACATAACTGACCCCCTATTAGCTGTAAATTGTGCTACTTGTCGGAAGGGCCGGGGTTTCTTTCAGCTTTGCCTTGCATCTCTTTTCTGATGGGTTATGCGTGATTCTAAGGCTACTACATGGAGGTTATCACACGTCAGTGGGAAAAGCTGCTTAACTGTAAGTCTGGAATCTGCTTGTCTAGTGTGTGTGTTAGGGAGCTCTCCTTCTCCCTCACCTCAGAGCAGAGAGAGGAGCAGGCAGTGTCTCCTCAACGGCTCTGATGTGTTAGCAAGGACCAAAATGTCTATGGCAGTATTGACATGACCGGGGCCCTGTGCAAAATTCCACCAATGTTTTGAAAAAGAAAACAAAAACAAATGCTGAACGAATGGGGCTCAAATGATTTCTGTACTGCGAAGTAAAAATGTTAACTTGTGGAAAACTGACTTTGTGTTTTTATTTATTTTATTTATTAAGTACAAAAGACCTAGTATCACTAATAGTTATTTTTAATTGTTAAACATTAATGATAATCTATATTTTATGAATAAGAATATTTATCATTTTTATTTCTTTATTCTTTTTATTGTGTGACCTGCATCCTTACATAACAAAAACAAAGCAGTTTAATGTAATTTTATAAAGTGGTATTAAATATGCATCACAAATGCTCCATTAATATAAAAGTTATGTTTTGACATTCAAAAAGTTTAATAATAAACAATTAATGGCATTTTATGGTAGTGAGCGCTGTGGAAGAACTACATCTCCCAGAATCCTTTGCGTGTTTGCCGTATTCAATCTGTAGTGTCGCAAATCATAACAAACCACACACAGGCGGCTTCTCTGAATACAGAACAAGTTTACTTTATCAGCACGTTGTTCACATGCTATATGAGTAATATTTGTTTAATGTCAAGTAGATTTAATAAATTATGGAACTCACCGCTGCCAGATCAACGTTTTATGGTGACATCGGTGAGTATTTAAATGCATTTTATGTTAAACAGACTCCTGTCTTTGCAATTGCTTAATATTGCTGTGTAATAGACGGTGGCATATATTTCCCATTAGATCTATTCCCACGTAAAACGAAATAAATGACTGCATTTGTAGGTCACTGGGCTGATCGCACGCCGGTACATGAGGCTGCGTCTCTAGGTCGAGCTCTACAGTTAAAACAGTTGATTGAAGCAGGAGCATCAGTTAATATCGTGTCTGTGGATAACTTCACCCCTCTGCATGATGCCTGCATCCAAGCCCATCCAAAGTGTGTTCAAATACTGCTGGAGGCTGGAGCTCAGGTGGGTTATTGGACCAGGTATATTTTAATGAGGGCCTCTTTTCAGTGATGTTCTTATTTACGTATATCTATGCGTTAGGCAGACGCTTTTATCCAAAGTGACTTACTGTGTTGGGGAGTAGTTAAGTTACATGTAACGGCGATACGTAATTAAATTACACAAAAATGTAACTGTAATCTAGTTACAGTTGCTGAGAAAAAAATGTGTAATTAAATTAGTTATTTATGAAAATGTTAACGATTAATATTTACTATTCTATGTTATGATTTATGATTTTAAATCTGTATTTAACTTCAAAAAGAGGTGCTAAATTCTGATTTTGTGGTGGATGTGCTTTAAAATTAAATGATTGTAGACTTAATTCAAGTGATGAAGGATTTTGACAGTTTGATTGCTTGTCCTCATTTATAAGCCGCTTTGGATAAAAGCGTCTACTAAATGTAAATTTAGAAAAGTAATCAAATGTAATCAACATTACTTTAATAAAGTAATTTAAATACTTACACTACTTATTACATTTTAAATAGGGTCATTTGTAATCTGTAACCTATTACATTTCCAAAGTAACCTTCCCAATGGTGACTTACAATAAAGGAGCATAAGCCAATCATCATAGAGCCAACAATATTAGAGAAGATGGGAGGAATAACAAGGCACTGAAAAATGAAATGAATAAATAACGAGCCAACAATATTAGAGAAGATGGGAGGAATAACAAAACTCATTCGTGACTATAAGTTTCGCCATTGAAAACTGTGTGTGCAGGTGGATGTGCGCACCATCCATGGCAGTACTCCTCTCTGTCACGCCTGTGCTGCTGGCAACACAGAAAGTGTCAAGCTGCTGGTGGATCATGGAGCTTCAGTCAACCCTTCCCTGACCGCCCTCACAGCTTCACCCCTCCATGAGGCTTGCATACGAGGTGAGATAGCCAGGAGAGGGAATCCTATGTGTTTAGAATTTTTGTGTTTTCTCATGATCTCTGTGCAGGTAACCCAGATTGTGTGAAGCTTATGATAGACAAGGGAGCGCTGCTGGAGGCCTTTGACATTTACTTTGGGACGCCGTTACATGCTGCTTGTGCTAAAGCTCACTTAGACTGTGTCCTATTGCTGCTTAATGCAGGTGATGTACTTTTATATTGGTGTAGTTTATATATATTTTATTTTGCACTATTATGTATTATTCTGCATTGTTATTTTATCATACTTTCAAAGGTGCGAAGGTGAATGCCACCAAGTTCCATGAGACGGCACTGCATCATGCGGCGAGGGCCGAGAGAGTGGACCTGCTGGAGCTGCTGGTGGAGTTTGGTGGAAATGTCAACATAAGTGATAACTTGGGTCACACACCTAGAGACTATACAAAACCTGAATCTCCTGCCAATCTCTGTCTGCTGCACTATGAGAGTATGTTACAGTCTGCACGGTATATTACGAGACGTCTCACAATGATTTCATCTGCTGTTCTGTTTTTCTGCAGGTAACCCTCTGTCTCTGCAGCAGCTGTGCCGTATCGTCCTGAGGACTGTGTTGGGCACTAGAGCTCTGGAGCTGATCCCTAAACTGGACATTTCACAGCGCATCATTGATTACCTCATTTATAAAACATAAATTTATAAATAAGTTCCCTAGAGTCTTATTTTGTTTAAAAACCTTTAATAGACTGCATTTGTGAAGTCTTAAGTTTGTGAGTCAATTAATTTAATTTAATTATATATAAATAACCCTATATAAGTTTATAACACTTGTGTTGACTTAGTTTCAGTGAATGTGCTACATTGCCTCAAAATTTTTTGCAATGTAAATGTACAATAAATAGAACCATTTATATTACTGTTGCCCTGTACAACTCGAGATCAATTTCACTTTTAAATCAGCCTTTTTTTTTTCTTTTTTTTTTTTTGTTTGAACATGTTATTGTTTGACAACCAAAAAGTGTCCAAATACCTTTTGCCTTAAAGGTATTGTTTTATAATTTAAACTTATCAAACTTTTCTTGCTTGAAAATAGTTTGTGATATACTTTATTAAAATAAATGCCATTGGTTTTCAATCAGGAGCTCATGAAAGCACTTTAGGGGGTCTGTTGAGAAGATATATAAAACATATAGCACTTAACTTTTCATGACATGTTTAACCATTTAACTCATAAACATGTCTGTCTATTAAGCGTTATGTATTGTTAATGTTCTTAAAGTTACTGTAATGTGCTATCTGGTATGGCATATCCCTGGGTCTGTAAATGTTAAAAGCTTTTGATTTAATGCACTCACATTCCTACATTTGTTCCAAATGTATCCAATCCTTATTTTTTTATTGTGTGTGTGTGTGTGTGTGTGTGTGTATTCTTTTATTTTATTGACCCCTGTGCATTCGCAGAAAACTACAACTCCCAGCATTCACGGCAACACGTCATAACTAGAACCTAAACAGAACAGACCACGTGATGCAGTCACCGCATTTCTAAACACAGCAGAATTTCTGCTTTAGTAAGTTAACGACAGTGTTTGGTTTAAATTTCTCTACAATTTTCCTAAAGCAGAGATGGAAGTGGAAACGGCACGACCTTATTTTTTCGGTGACATTGGTAAGTCCACGCGTATTTGCCGCTGTGTCCGTACTGCGGCGGCGTGCTGTCCTATTGATTATCATATTTCACACCATAGTGCTCTTAATGTCATGCAACTGTAGTCAACAACCAGTGAACATAAATATGTCATATAGCCAACCATGACTATGCAAATAATAAACATTAACGCTTCAATAGATCATGTACATTATTTGATTCTATTACATGGTTTATGAGACATGACACAACTTTATCTCTTTTTTTTTTAACTCGAAGGCTTGTATGACCAAAATATTATGCTTAATAATTTATTTTTCTCGCATATGCTAAAATATTTACCAATACCATAACACATCCACACATCCATTATGATCTGTTGTGACATGTGGCTCTTGTGGTTATGGATTTACTGTGTATTAGGTTTCTGGGCAGAGAGGACAGAGGTTCATAAGGCTGCGTATCGGGGTCAGGTGTCAGAGCTGCAGACTTTGATCCAGAGTGGAGCTTCAGTGAATATTGTGGCTGTGGACTCCATCACTCCCCTCCATGAGGCAGCTGCGTGCGGACAGACGCAGTGTGTGAGACTGCTGCTGGACTCAGGGGCTCAGGTACCAGTCACACACATTCTGTTCTTAGAAAGGCCCCAGACAACACAAGTGTATTCTGAGTACTGACTTTGGTTTTGAAATGGGTTTTTGTGTTGCAGGTTGATGCAAGGAACGTGGACGGCAGCACTCCACTATGTGAAGCGTGCTCTATCGGGAACTTTGAGTGTGTGAGGCTTCTTTTGGAGTATGGAGCAAAAGTCAACCCCATGCTTACCTCTCGTACCACCTCCCCTCTACATGAGGCCTGCATGGGAGGTGTGCTGGTTTGGTGTACACTGTAGAAGTGTATTTTATTTTATTTTATTTTATTGTTTTATTTCAGTTGTATTTATTGATTTAAAATGTATAGTTATCTAATTATTATAAAAATTGTATAATAAAATTTGTTGACTTTTTGTTTTTCTTTAGTATTAAAGAATCTGTAAGGTATTTTTTTAATTACCTGGTTGTTTTTATTTTATTTATTTAAATTACTTTATTTAAAAATATATTAATATAAAATGTTAAAAAAGAATAATTTAGAGAAGGAATTTAAGAGTAAGATGATTTCTTTATTTTTGTACTTTTTATTTACATTTTTATTTAAAAATATAATCAGTATTAGTATTATCCAAAATTATTTTATATTAGGTTTTGTTGATTTTTTTTTTCTGTAGTATTACAGAATATGTAAGGTAATTTTATAAATTCATAGAGTATGAATTATTTTCATGATTATTTTATGTTTACGATTTATTTAAAAAATAAAATTCACTATATATCAGTTTTTAAAAATAATTTTAAATTGTGTTTTATTGACATTTTATAATTTCTGTAGTATTACAGAAGCTGGTTTATTTAAAGGTAAAAGGTAGTTTTATAAATTTATAGTGTAAAAATATTTTTATGATTATTTTATATTTACGATTTATTTAAAAAATAAAATTCACTATATATCAGTTTTTAAAAATAATTTTAAATTGTGTTTTATTGACATTTTATAATTTCTGTAGTATTACAGAAGCTGGTTTATTTAAAGGTAAAAGGTAGTTTTATAAATTTATAGTGTAAAAATATTTTTATGATTATTTTATATTCATTTTGTGTGATTGATTTTGTTTTAAGAATAATAATTATTTTCATTATTTGGTTTTGTTGTCTTTTGTTTACATATTATTACAGAATCTGTAAAGTATAAATTGTTTTAGTATAAATACTTAGAGTATGCATTCTTTTAATGATTATTTTATTTATTGTTTTAAAATTTAATGATCAAATTTTCAAAAAAAGTTTTTTTTGAGTAAATTGTGTTTTATCGACCATTTATCTTTTGTGTTGTATTACAGAATCTGTATGAATTTTATACATTTATAGAGTAAGAATTATTTTGATAAACTGAACTTTTTGAGTGAAATACTTGTCTGTCCATCATATAATATGAGAATATTCTGTTATGCAGGTAATGCAGATTGTGTGAGGTTAGTGATTGCCAAAGGAGCCAGTCTGGAGGCCTGTGACCTGTACTACGGTACTCCTCTACATGTGGCATGTGCCAACCGACACCTGGAGTGTGTTAAAGTGCTACTGAATGCAGGTAAAACCCGATGCCATGAGATTGTAAAGTGCAAACCATGCAAAAGTGCAGCCATGCAAATGCTAAAGAATGTGCCTCTAAAGAAGGTAGTTTAGATCTGAAATCACCAAAGTAAAGCTTTAATCATGAATCATTGTGTGCAGGTGTGCGAGTAAATGCCACTAGGCTACACGAGACGCCCTTGCATCATGCTGCCAAGTCCAACAATGTGGATATGATTGAGCTGCTGGTGGAGTTCGGGGCCAACATTTACGCCCGAGACAAATATGACAGGAAGCCAGTCGACTACACAAGGCCAGATACGCCCTCAGCGCACTGTCTTCAGCTTTATGAGAGTGAGTTCAAAACAAAACATCCTTATAAGGAAATTAAATTATACTACTTAATTTGTATTTTGAAATGGTTTACATTCGTTATAAGATATGTTATATTGTTTACATTCATTACTTTATAGGATAGACAGACTGAATGTACAGGATTCAAAATTTAAAAATGTAAATCTGAAAAAGTTTTACAATTTAAAAAATATCAGTTTTATTGTAGAAATAAAATTAAATATTTAATATTCTGGTTTGGTCTCTTGTCAAATAAACAATTAATAAAAAATTTAATTAATATAATTCTTTATGAAAAAAATAGATTCAGTAATAAAAGATTTAAAATTTAGAAAGTATCAATTATGATGTAAAAAAAATTAATTGTTTAATATTTTGCACTGTTATGGTCTCTTGTCAAATGAACAATTAATAAAAAATAAAGTTAATGTCATTTTTAATTTAAAAAATAGAGTCAGTAATTAAAGTTTTAAAATTGTGAAAAATAAATGTTTTATATTCTGCGTTATTTTGAAAACTGATAAAAAAAAACATGTTTTTAAGTAATTTAAATTTAAAGGGAACTGTTTTTATAAAAAAAAAAAAAAAAAAAAAAAAAAAAAACCTAATCACAAAAAGTTAATGTAGGTTGCTTTGGATAAAAGCGTCTGCTAAATGAAATGTAAATGTAAATGGACTGGAATTTTTTTTATGTAATAAATGAAAAAAAAAAAAAACATAGAAAGTGTCCAGCAGATGGTGCTCATGGCTTAATGTAAAAGCTGTTGTGGCAAGCCTACCTTTTGTTTATATGGTATATTGTTTTGAATGAGGAAGAATCATTTCAAAGTTCACAAGTTTAGTATGTTCTCCATGCTCTCACCGAGATTTAAATGTTTTAAAAAAAGATATATCATGTTAATGTTAAGTGTTCTGGTTGTAGTGATATGCTGCCGCTGTGGTTGTATTTTACCGTGGCTGCAGGAGTGATTCACAGCCAGGTCTGCTGCCTAGGTGCTGCTCAGGATGTTTTGGGTGTGATGTTACAAACAATTACAAGTTTATGATGATGAGATTAGAAGTTAGATTCTGGTGTAGGTCTGGATTCCATCATTAGTCTCATTCCAAAGGTACATTCGCGACCAGTCGAGTCCAAACACAACACAGCAGTGCCCCTCTTCAGAATGTAAACCAGATTCATGCGACTCCGTGGCCTAGGAGCGTATAAATATTTTCCTGATAATAACATTTAGAGGCTAAAAATAATAATACGAGAATGCAAACATTTTGATTTTGTGTATTGAATGATATGACAGGAGGTCGTGATCTTGAGCGCTCATATTTTACATTTTATGGAGCGAGAAGGTTTTATCTCCTGGAATGTTCACTTGTATTTGTTTTTGCTTGGTTTCTATGGAAGGCAAAGTCAAAATGTATCAATGTAGGGTGGCCATGTTCTTTCTTCTTCTGTAGCTAAATGCAATCTAAATGAATAGTGTTGCATTGAAATGTTATTGAAGTGTTTAATGCTGCATTATATTGTGTGTTTTTGCAGGTAACCCTCTTTCTCTGCAACAGCTGAGCCGTATCGCCCTGAGGACGCTGTTGGGCACCAGAGCTGTGGATGTGGTGGCCAAATTGGATATTCCCAACCGTATTATCAGTTACCTCTTATACCAATGAACTCTTTCTTTAGAAGGCCACAGATACTGTGGAAAGACTTTTTTTTTTACCTCAGATGCACAAACACTTGAAGCACTGAAATCTCTCCAAAAATAAATATTAGTTATATTGGCACTTTAGAGCATTAAAGGTGAACTATGTAATTTTTTTAATGTTAAAAATGTATCCAAATTATTATTCTTGCAATTTTGTATGGTGCCGTGATTGGCATAAAAATTTACACCTTTCACCTTTAAAAGAAATTTGCTTGTAAATGAAAATTCTGTCATTATTAATTGAGTTTCATGACTTTATGACTTTATCCCAATGGGGTCCAAAATAACCTTCAATCCCAACTGTATGGACAAAAAGTGCTGAGATATTTTTCAAAATATCTTCATAGGGAGTAAATGACAGAATTTTCTGTTTTGGGCAGACTGTCCTTTTAAGTAACAGAAGCACAACAGATTACATAAATAGGAAGCACTTCTTAATAGCACTTCTCAGCAGAACAGTCTGGCTTTTGCTGTGAAATATGTTGTCTTAATGTGTCTGAGGTGAATTTAGGACTGATGGAAACCATTATATTTACACTAAATATTGCCGCAAAGAAAGAGCAGGAGATAGGGACACAAAAAAGAGGAAACACTTAATCTGGCAGCTGTCTACATTCAGGAACTCCTCTGACCGCTAAATGAAGTCCAGGGAAACTTCAGCACATTAGTCACTCGACAGACACTATGCACAACACACAGCATTGCTGGAAATGAGCATGTTAACATCCACATGCTCTCATTAGAGATTCATTATAGGAGATCACAAAGTGTTATTGCACAGGCCAGAGGGAAACACTGGCATTCGTATTATGACATCAAGCACTTTGAGTTTTGCCACATTCATTGTCCTTGTTCCGCTATAGTGACGCCACGGTGACACTGACAGAAACCAGTTTACAGCAGTGTTTTATTGCAGTACTGTTGTATTAGTACACTGGTTGTAATATTTTACAATTCAGGTGAAGGATGTATATAGTCTGTATGTTTGTTTCCTCATCATTTTTTCTGAATTGAGGAAATGATATCAGGACTACTTGAATTTAACTGGTGTAATGTAACTTATTTGAGTTCATCAGAATATTCTGCAGGAAAATAAATCAGGCTGGACTTGATTTGATGCATTAGGATTTGATTGGATCATGAAATGTTGGGCTTTAATTTTTGATGTGTTTTATTCATATCATTTATCCTCTATTTGGACACCTCGCCAACAATAAAAGTATTTTCAGATGTAAACAAAGTCATATTTTCATGAAAGATAATGATAGCAATCGTAAATGTACATCGCATGCACTTACAAATTGGATATGCAGATAAATTACAGCATGCACACTACTGTTTGGGGTCAGTGATGTTTTGTTTTTGAAAGAAATTATTACTTTTATTACGCAAGAACGCATTAATTGATAACAATTGACAGTAAAGGCAATTATAATATTACAAATTACTTCTAGTTCAAATAAATGCAGTTCTTTTGAAATTTTTATCCCTCAAACGACACTTTAAAAAATGTCACCGTTTCCACAAAAAAATACTGTGTATATATATATATATATATGTGTGTGTGTGTATATATATATATATATATATATACATGCATGTGTATATATGTGTGTGTGTGTGTGTGTGTGTGTATGTGTGTACAGTGCCTATAGAAAGTCTTCGTACCCCTTCATTTTTTTTCACATTTTGTTATGTTAAACTGCTTTAAATTACTTTTTTTCCCCACACATAAATCTACACCCCACTCACCATAATGACAAAGCAAAAACCGGATTTATCACAACTTTGCAAATTTATTAAAAAGGAAACTGAAAAAATGACATTGCACAAGTCTTCATACCTTTAACTCGAAACTTAGTTAAAGCACTTTGGGAACAATTACAGCCTCAGGTCTTTTTGGGTATGATGCAACAAGCTTTGCACATCTGCGTTTGTGGTTTTTTTGCCTTCTCTTTAGATCATCTCAAGCTCTGTCAGGTTGGCTGGGGGCCATCGGTGGACAGCCATTTATAGGTTTCTCCAAAGGTTCTGAGCGCTCTGAACCAGGTTTTCATTAAGGATATCTCTGTATTTAGCTGCATTCAGCTTTCTGTCTTCTCTGATCACTTCCCCAGTCCCTGCTGCTGAAAAACACCCCCACTGCATGATGCTGCCTCCACCAAGCTTCACTGTTGGGATGGTATTATGCAGGTGATAAGCGGTGCTTGGTTTCCCTCAGACATGAATAAGGGACTGAGGTTCATCAGACCAGAGAATCTTTTTTTTCGTACTCTGAGAGTTGTTTGGGTGTATTTTTGTAAATTCCAATCATGGTTTCATGTATCTTTACTGAGGAGAAGCTTGAGTTTGGTCACTTTGCCATCAAGCCCAGATTGGTGGAGTGTCGCAGTGATGTTTGTCCTTCTGTAAGTTTCTCCCATCTCCATGTAAGATCATGGAGCTCAACCAGAGTGACCATCAGTTTCTTGATCACCTCTCCAACCAAGACCCTTCTCCTTCGATTGCTCAGTTTGGCAAGGAGGCTAGATCTAGGAGTAGTCCTGATTGTTTCAAACTTCATCCATTAAGGATTATGGAGGCCAAATGCTCCTGTGAACCTTCAACACAGCAGAATTTTTTTGTAGTCTTCCCCAGATCTGTCTCAACACAATCCTGTCTCTCAGCTCTGCAGGCCTTTTTATCAGTGTTTCCTTTTTAATAAATTTGCAAAGTTGTGATAAATCCGGTTTTTGCTTTGTCATTATGGTGAGTGGGGTGTATAGATTTATGTGGGGGGAAAAAGTAATTTATAGCAGTTTTCCATAATAATGCAACATAACAAAATGTGAAAAAATGAAGGGGTATGAAGACTTTCTATAGACACTGTATATGTATGTGTGTATATAATATTACCGACCCCAAACATTTGAACAGTAGTGAATGTATGTAAAGAAAAAGGCAAGGTTTTAACCCTGTACAGCTTCAATTTATCATTAGAAAATGGTTTTATTTTAAGCTAGAGTTCAAACAATTTGTGCCAGTGCTTTGTTTCATTCATTTCTAAGCTGCCTGTTCAACTGTTCCTTCCCTTAATTAATTGAAAGGGTGTCAGGATTAGTTTTGTGAGTTTGACCTGCAGTTCTCCAAGTTCTCTTTATCCATCTGATCCCTCCACATCCCGTGTTCCTCCTCTGGCCTCCTCTTATAAAGTACTAAATGTTCTATAAATAGCAGTCAGACCAGAAATAGAAAGTCCAAGTGCTTGTGTTCTCACTGAGCTGGAGAAATGAGTTCCTCTTCCTGTGCACATATCTGGAGCCCATGAGCGCTGGATCTGACCTGAAGCTGAGCAGCAGGGAGGGCAGGAATGTTGTTATTAGAGCGCTAACCCTCTTCTGATATCAAGCTTACAGAGACACGACAGCTGCTATTGAAAGAATGCTGCTCTTTTTCTTCTTATCCGACTCTCATCTTAAAACAGCCTTTAAAGGATTGTTGTTTTATCTTCACCAGTCTTAATTGTTTAAAGCAGATTGGGGAATTCATGGATATTCTGTACTAGATAACCTAAAAGGTTTGGACATGCCAGTGTCGGCTGGATTTTTGGCTTTGTGGTTGGTTATTCCAAGGCATGAATACTTTTCACACAGGCTTAATGTATTGGGTGCTATAAGGCTTACTGTTAAACTGTTCAGAAATATCTTGATGCCCATTATGTTTATTTAAGGAAATTAAGTGAAGTATTGTGAAGTAAATATTTATAGAAGGTTCTGACTGTTTTATTTGTCTTTTGTCCTCCATCAGGATATTACATGGTAAGCCATAAAACAATTAGCATTCTTCCTCAATGAGAAAACAACTGAACTGACATGGCTATTGTTTGAATCCCATTTTAATATGATTCTCACTGTGATTTTGGTCATTTATGGTGTATACCAGTGATTCACATATCCAGTGAACTATATATTGATTTTCCTTTTTTATTTTATTTTATTTTTTATTCTTCATAAGCATTCCCACTCATTTCAATGACAGTTGCAAAGCTGTTTTATAAATTGTACACCAGTGATTCACAATTTAAAATGACCAATATGTTAACTTCTAAAGCCACTATTTTATTTTATTTTATTTTATGTACAAGCTTTTTCATTTATTCCAATTGAATGGCTGGTTTTATGGATTGTATATCAGCAGTTCAGATTTTAAAATGAACAATATATTGACATCTAAAGCTACTAATTAACCTGTATTTTCTTTTTTTTTTTCTTTCTTTTTTTTATTAACACCCCCCAACCCCTCAGGCCTATTCCTCAGGCCATTTCTCTTCATTGCCACAAGGGGGCTCTGCAGATTTTATGTTTGAGCCATTAGTCTTTTCTTTGTTTGTGGACAGTCTTGCTTCTTCGTGCCTCGAAGAAGGCCTCTTTGCGATTAAAGTCACCTGATCACATTCTGGTGATTGTCCCACTGACCTATGACTGAGCATCACATAGTCGAAAAGGAGACTTAAATTTTACAGAACCTTGTGTTTCAAAACAGTCGACTTTCACCCAACGGTGTTTACATCTCCATCTGCTCCTCATAATCATTCTTTCTTCTGCTTGTTGCTGTTGTGCTACTGCATGTTGACACTCAACCTTGTCATGCAAGAAAAATAGCACACCTGATTACACAACCGAACGGCTTTTGTGCTGAAACAAAGGTCTGCCTTCAGAGAACGGCTTTAGAAGACTGTAAAAGACGTGCTTGCAGAAAAAGATTGTGACCCAAAGTAGGAGGAAAAGCAGAGGAAGCAGATTCTGGTTTTGAGATGGTCCGCTTCTTGTCTTTAGAGGCTCCCAAGCACAAATCACCTCAGATCCACTCAGGAATTCCGACTCAATGAGAAACAGATGTGCGTGTATGAAGCGCAGCCATGAAAGCCAAGCTCAGCTCAAAAACTGTACGCTCCACACACACTAAAGACTCGGTTAAGACCGAGTTCTAGTTGTGATAAACTATATTGTACCCAAGAAATGTTTACATGACCTAGTTTTGTTACTTATTATTCTATCACTGTATTTTATTATGAGGAACCTTTCATAAAACTAGTTGCAGATTCAAACTTTGTGCTTTGTTTTGGAGGTTACTGCATCTTTTGTGCCACAAAGGAGTAAAAGGGAGTAAATTGCATGGCAGGCTAATTTGCAGAATGACAAAAGGCTGCAGGACAGAAAAGCTTGCATGAATCTTTTCATCATGGTTGCTTGTCATTTAGCAAAAAGTGACTTAAAAGTCAGTAATTGCAGACACAGCCCCACTGGTGCAATGCTGGGTAAAGTGCTTCACCCTGGAGTTTGTCTTGGTCCTATCTAAAATCAAACTTTAATCACTAGGCTATTCATCTGTTTTTATGTACTGTCTGTGGAACAGTCTAGAGCTGAAACAACAGACAAGACTCAGTCAAAAAGTTTTTGTAGCTGTCTAGTCAGAAAAATGTGTTTCTGTCCAGCTGAGAGCAGAAGCAGTGTAGGATAGACTACACACACATACACGTCATCTGTCTTTGTTTCCCCTTCTCCCCTAAATGATCATACCATCTGTGTGTGTGAAGGTTTTTTTTTTTTTGTTTTTTGTTTTTTCCCTCTAAAGGGACTCCCTCTATTGGATATTCAAGCAACACACCACATACTGACCTCAGCAACTTTCCATTTTAGCTCCTCTCCATCAATACATGATTTTGATTATCTAAATACACTACAGTTCTACAGTTTTACCAAACATAATTTCTATTCTCTAAAAAACAATAAAATAATATATATTTGTGTATATATATATATATATATATATATATATATATATATATATATATAATTTTAATGGCACTTGCGTGGCGGGTTTTATGGATTATGGATTGTCAGTGATTGACAAATAAAGAATATATTGACTTTATTTTATTTTAGTCTATTTTTTGTTCTATTTTATTTTATTCCCATTAGTTTCATTAGCAGTTGTGTGGCTGGTTTTATAAATTGTATGTCAGTGATTCACAATTTAAAATTAACAATATATTGTCACCTAAAGCCATTAATTATTATTATTTTATTTTTTTTAATTAGTTTTATTTATTTATTATTTATAAGCATTGCCTTTTTAATGGCAGCTGTGTTGCTGGTTTTATTTTATTTTATGTTTATTTTTAATTTGATTGTATTTTATTATTTTACTTTTATTTTATTATTCATAAGCATTCCCTTTCTTTTTAATGGCAGTTGGTTGGTTTTATAGATTGGATGTCAGTGATTCACATTTTTAAAAGAACCGTATATTGACTTCTACATCAACTTATTCATTTTTATTTTATTTCATTTCATTTCAGTGGTGATTGCGTGGCTGGTTTTATTATAATTCCCAGTGATTCACATCCTAAAATGAACACTATATACCCTTCTACACCCAAAAATGAATCTCTGTATCATTTTTCTGTTTTTACATCACACATATTGTTGGTTATGATGTGGTTATGATGTCTTTTGAAGAAAAACCCTGTGGCTCCAAAACGTAAATCTGATTTAGCGCTTCCTCATGTCTTCACGGGTCACAGCGCATCACACTGAGAACAAAGGCCTCCCATAGACACATGCCCCATGATTTCTCTTTTGATCTTTTCCTGAAAATGAATTAAACTGGTTAAAATAATTTGAGGGCACCACTCACCTGACTGCACATTCTTATTTGACCTAAATTCAGTTTATTTATTATTTGCTGTAGTGTACTATTCATTCTTCGTGCGTTACACCCCACTTGTTTATGTCTTGATGGCTTCTGTCTGTGCTCTTGTTTACTCTGTGGCCCAAATCTCAGTCTAGCATTTTTGGATCAACCCTCAATTACAAGCTTGCTTTGTAGTCAGCATATTTTGGGGGATTTCTTTTCTTGAGGCATGAAAAGGCAACGCTAGTCCCATCTACAAAGGCATGCCTCACCACTTACATGTTTTACATTTTGTCCTCCATGCACGCAAGGTGAATTAGCGCACATTGAAATGTAAACAAGGATTCAGGCTTTCCAACCATACGCATTCATTTGACCTCCTTGAGTTTGGGTGCTTGGAGGCAATTTTTTGAATGATAGCGGACTATATTAGCGCTCTGGTGCCACTGTGGAGCAAAACTATTTGGTTGTATAATCAGTTTCGAGGTCATATTCGGCACAGGCTCAGCTACTGTGAACATTTTATTGTGAATCAAATGCCGAAAAACAAAACAAGAACAGTATGTGCTCCAGGTAGCTTCTTCTCACTCCTTCAAACTGACAATTAGCTGTTTGGCCTTGTCGGTAATGACAAGGTGTGTCAGCAGGTTGAGTAGTTTTGAGGTTTGAGATTGCGTTCTGCCGCTCTCGCCCCAAGCCATCTGTCCTCCAAATCTGGCTTTTCAAGTTCACCCCTGTCTCTTTTTGTCAATAAGATGAAGCGGAGCTGTTTGGGAGGTCTGGACACCTATAATGAGCCAAAGAGTTATACAACACTTTGTTATCTGTTACAAAATAGGTGACACAAATACTTTTATTGGTTTGTTTAACTTGTAGGTGTTCCAGATCGTGTGATCAGAATGTGATGTGTTGTAAATCTGCTTCCAATTGAAAGGTGACACTAGGCAGTCATTTTAGAGGATCATAACACACTGCAGTACTGTTGTGCAGTAGTGTACTGTGAACAGTATACATTAAATACACTTACATTAACTACATTAATAGTCATAAAAGAAATTCATATTTTTTCTTTAGCAAGGATGCATTCAATCATTTAATAAAAAAATAACAGTGAAGACTTTTACATCAATACAAAAAAATCAATTAAATGCTGTTCTTTTGAATTTTCTGAACATCAAAAACCCTGAAATTAGGTTTCCACACACACAACTGTCTATTTACCACTATATCAGCATATTAGAATAATTTCTAAAGGATTATGTGCACTGAAGACTGCAGTAGCCTAATGATGCTGAAAATTCAGCTTTGCCATCACTAAAATATATTATATTATAAAAGATATTTTAAAAGATAGCAGTTATTTTAAATTGTAATAATATATCACAATATTATTGTTTTTACTGTATTTTTGACAGTAAATGCAGCATTTGGTAAGCATAAGAGAAAAACTTCAAGCAGGAATCATGTGGACACTTTTTTGACATTTGCATATATATATATATAAAATTCTCACTGCATTTTTCCAGTGTGTGGACAACTTTGGCTTCCTGGTTGACTTTTAAAAAAACTTTTAAATGGTGCAAAATAATGAAGTAACATGATAAGGTCATATGATAAATAATGAAGCATGTTGCTGTTTGAAATTTTGCATAATGTTTCTATTTCTGCAATATGAGCGGTCACCTATGCTATAGTATTCAGTTTTACATGGCCTGCGTCCTAATGTGCATACTATCCATCCTAAATTCTATGTGATATTAGTCATTTTCAATACTATTTAGGGCAGATAGGGTGGATAGTATGCACATTGGGACATAGTATGCACATCTATAGGCCTACTGATTAGCAGGGTCATGCTAATTTGAATCAGGTGTTGTGTTGTCTAATGGGAAATGTCACTTGCTGCAAGGTGTTTGTTACTTCATCAGCATTCTCCATCTGATGAAGTTTGGCATAAAAACGTTACCACTTCAGCTCAAGGTAATCATTACCAGACTCTCAGACACCAACGTATAAAGTTTTATGATGTTGTGGATATATTTTATTCTTAAATAACGTGAAAATAAATAGACCCTTTGGCGTTCTCACTGAAACAGTTCATGATTTAAAAAGACAGACAGAAAGAGATAGAGAAAGCTATCTCACAATGTTTGTGTTATTTTTGAACTGTATGCATGCCCACCTTAAACATGCACACCAGCAAGTTGATTTAAGATAAACCAAATCGGCATAAATCGAAGTCGTGCCTTGTGCGTGGCACAGGGTTGTTTAAAAGTCGGATTAACACAGAGATAAGAGACCTCTATAAAATGCCGCTTGATGCCAAGCTGGCAAGAAATAAGTCCACCTGAGATAGGCCATGTCGCTCAGTCTGGACCTCAGCAAGCTTTTTATATGAGCTAATAGGCCTGCATTATAGTGTAGCAGAGTTTATGCATGTATTTTAGTGTTTTGTGCATAAGCCACTTGATATATTCAGAGATGGTAATTCCAGATTTCATTGCATGCATTCTTCTCCTTACAGCTCACCACCTTTCTGTATCTCAGGTCAGCTAAATCAAACCATTAACTAGTAGGGTGAATCACTGTGGGCAGGCAAATAAAGCATTTGTGTCCTTTGGCTGCTTCATGAGAGCATGTCGGTGCTGTCCAGGTTTGTTAGAGTCAGGAGGCACGTGTTTGCTCCGTGTGCTTTTATATTAAGTGCTGCATGTGCATTAATGGAATCATTTGTCTCTACTTTTGTTTGCATTGTGGGTTTTGACATGGCTTTTAGCGCAATATTCAGTGCTACTTTAAGGCTCTGTGGATCTGTTCTGTCTCAAAACTGACCCAGAACAGACCCTACACCTCATGCTTCCTCCATCCTTGCCAATTTCACAAATCCCATATCAGTTTGACTGAAATCCTGGCCTCCTGTCTGCGCTTTTGCACCGCTGAAAAATGATGTGCTATTGTTTGGATTTAAATCATCGATGTGCATTGACAAATGCAGCTTGTCAAGCAACCTTAAAAGAAGGGATGGTTGCTTGCCACAGCTGCTGGGTCCATCACTAGCCATCCCGTCACGCCATAGGACACCGCCCCACATTCTTTTAATTTCTGGAGTCACACAATGCCCCAGAGGTCACCCAGAACATACCGTGGGGACATAACCCTTGTAAACCTGCTTTCCCCATGTGTTAGCGCTTTAGCATTAGCATTCATGCACCCTGAGATCAATTCAAAACCTTCTCGTAAAGGCGAACATATGGTACGATCAAACCGTGGCTTTTCTTCTTGCTTTGAACATATATTCCCCTCTGGAATATAATCTTCAAAGAGTTCACGTTAAACGGTCTCTCAGGATCCTTATAAAAACTAAGCCATTTATGATGGAGATTGTAAACTGAAGGATTAAGCACTCAATTTTTTTTTATTATTGCTCAAGATTAAAAGCGCAAAAATGTAGGCAAGACTTTACTTAAAATGCATTGACTCATTAACCGTAAATACAGTACTGCAGCAATAATGGTCATTAGCATTTAGCATGAGATGCTAATGTGCTTGTTTTCTCTTCTGGTGGATTAACTGTCATTAAACTGTGAGATAAACCAACCATTATCACCAGAAAGCCCATGCTGGTCGAGCTCAACTAACTCTTTTGGTGGTGAATTGCATACCCTTAAGAAAATTAACCATGGTTTTACTATAGTAAAAGTGTAGTAACCATGTTTTTTGGCATATTGATTACCACAACAATAGTTCTACTACAAATACCATAAACTGTGGTTAGTGTAGCAAATCATGGTTAATTTGTGGTTACCAGAGTTTAACTATAGTAACCATGGTTTTTTTGGTTTTATTTGTGGTAAAACCATAGTTAATTTTCATAAGGGTGCTGGTTAGCCAATAAGCCAGAGCTGTACTTATGTCAATAATAGTTGGTTTTTAACAAATGTAAGCACACAGTAGTAAGAAATCGGAAAGTTTCCTCACACTTAAACTTTTCCAAATTAATTTTCCACTGCTCCAGGTGTGTATTCACTACTGTGTGTGTGCGCACTTGGATGGGTTAAATGCAGAGAATTGGGGAAGTCGTGGCCTAATGGTTAGAGAGTCGGACTTGTAATCGAAAGGTTGCGAGTCCGAGTCTCGGGCTGGCAGGAATTGTAGGTGGGGGGAGTGAATGTACAGCACTCTCTCCACCCTCAATACCATGACTGAGGTGCCCTTGAGCAAGGCACCGAACCCCTAATTGCTCCCCGGGCGCTGGAGCAATGGCTGCCCACTGCTCTGGGTGTGTGTTCACGGTGTGTGTGTGTGTGTGCATTTGTTCACTACTCACTGTTGTGTGTGTGCACTTGGATGGGTTAAATGCAGAGCACCAATTTCGAGTATGGGTCACCATACTTGACAATACGTCACAACTTTTTTTTTTTTTTTTTTTTTTTTAAATAAGCTAAAAAGACGTCACAGTGTGGCTCGCTATCTCGCTGAATATGTTTCAACTAGCGGCCTGACTGACATGTTGGCTGATTTACAACATGGCTCCTTTTGGTTTCAAGGCCCATACTTGCATAATGTCTGGGATCTTGCGTTGTGGTTGGGAAGAAAATGTACATGTGCTGCCTCGGTGAAAATAAATGTCATATTAGTGAGAGGAGTCATATTCTCGGGATCCAAAGTGTGAAATTATAAAAGAGGATTCTCCTTTTTCCATAGCAGGCACTTTGCCTGCATCAACTGAGCATGTCAGCAAACCAGACAACTGTAAGTAGATATCCTTTTAAATGAGTGTGTTTGTGTGGACTTAAATACAGTTTTAAGACCAGCCTGCTATCTTAAATGTTAGCCTGAGGGTTCCCGGCTAAATCTCAGTTTTAGGTGGGATGCTTTGGGTGAGTATTTTACAGAGGCTGTTAAAGTATTCCTGACAGATTGCTATTCAATGTATGTGTCCATCTGAACAGTCAGAGAGTCTTTTTCTGGTTTCATCTTAATTCTTCACACATACACAGTCACACAATGATACTGATGACAAAGATAGTTTGTGTGTGTGTGTGAGCTCATGCTGGTGGGCGAATGGCCTTGAAACAGTGGCAGGTGTGACTCTTTATGCTTTCAGAAACAGTAAGCAGAGGTCAGAGGATGAGCTGTGAATGAAGCGGTCAGGTGTGCGGCCATTTCAGCAGCAGGTTTTAAGGTGCAAGCATGGCACTTTCTGCATTGACCTCTAACTATTATGTTTTGATAACTTAACCTGAAGGTCCAACATCTTTCCTCTTAACTGGTTCATATTTGATCAGATCAAAAAAGTTTGAAAAAGTTACTAAATGTAGCTAAGTGTGTTAAAGCTACACTACTTTTCAGATGTTTGTGGTTGGTAAGATTTTTTACAAAACATTTTTGGAAAAAAAAAAAAAAGCTCACCAAGGCTGCATTAACTTGATCAGAAGTACAATAAAACAGTAATATTGTGAAATATTATTACAGTTTTAAATAAGTTTTTATTTGAACATATAATTTAATCTTGTGATGGCAAAGCTGAATTTTCAGCATCATTACTCCAGTCTTTAGTGTCACATGATCCTTCAGAAATCATTCTAATGTGCTGAATTTGTTCTCAAGAAACATTTCTTATTATTAGCAATATTGAAAACAGTTGTGCTGCTTAATATTTTTTGTGTAAACCGTGATGCTTTTTTTTTTCTTCCAAAGAACAGCATTTATTAAATCTTACTGAGCCCAAATTTTTGGACATGAGTGTACTTTAAAGAGAAATATCTTTATATCTAAATATATAACTCTCTGATGATACAATGTATAGTTTAATACATTATCTAACATAAAAACAAGTGATTTTTAGTGAACGTTAATTGGGGGTGACAACTAAAAGTCTAGAATATGTCCTAATTTGCAATGTAGTAACCATAAGAAGGATTTAAATAAATATTTTGCATTTTAAAAAGACACAAAATGGGACTCATTGCACTCATCATATTCCTTCATCACTCATTCTTATTTTTAATGAGTTCGTTTAGATTGTGAACTGATTCTCTTGAATGAACTGTGTTTTCCATCAAAACGTTTAAGGGGCAGAACACAGGAGTCTCAGTGTGCTTTTGACAATTAAACTTATCTTGACGTGGGGTCTTAAAAACACATAGCTCGTGCCGGGACACTCAAAAAAAAAAAAAAAAAAAAGCAGCAGTCTAGACTAGGTCTAATCTCCAGGAAACAATCTTTTACCATGGCTCCTAATGCCTTTACAGTCTGTTAGCATCAGTGAAGTACTGCGTTATGTATGTAAGGCTGTATAAGCGAAGACAATGACTCTTACTTCCCATTCATCATTGTTCTCTCTGTTCTTTAAGATAGTGATCGTTTTTGATGCTCTGATCTCAGATTTCACCACTGATGAGACTGCCATGTTGTTTTCCCATTGACTTCATCTCTTCTGGTTGTCTTATGTAACCCCCTCTTTCCTCTTCTTCAAACCACCTAAATTTCAGGTCCGACTTAGATAATAGGCCCTTAACCAAACATGCGCTGGCTCTTTGTGTGATTAACATACTTGGTGTCAGTCAGTTGCACATTTAGTATAGTCTACTGGTGGAGTGATGTTTCACCTGATACTTTACATGAGCTGAGCAGATGTTGTTTTGGTTGAAATAATTCAATTCATAGCGAGTAATTAGATTGGTACAAGTCATGCAGGCTGTAGATCTCGTTGTTGACTCTGTAAAAATATAATTACATTTTATCCAACATGGGATCAACAAAAGGGCTTTTTTGAGTCACGTGCTATTAAAACGGGTATAGTACAGTATGCCCTAAAGTTTTGTCCTAACAGAGTCTGAACAAACAATTTCACTTTGGAGGAGATGGCTGATTTGTTGAGGGTTTAAAAGCTCCCAGCAATGCATTGGAAAATAATAAGAAATGTTGCATTTATAGAGAATCTATTTATTTATTTACTTACTTTTGTATACTTTTATCTGTTGAGAGAGGATAGATCACCTCAACACTGATTATTCTTCACAGGGGTTTGTGCTTTGTTTCATTGTCTTGAAATATCTGCAAGACATCTTTTCAAGTGCATGTGCTCCAATGTAGGCCTGTTTTGGTTTTCTTATGATTTATTCCAAATGTCACTACTTTCTGTTGTCTCTCTGGGGCAAAAAGGAAATGGGGAAAATATGCGAAGTTCCATCAAATTTCATCATGCTTCATGCATTTTTTCATATTTTTGTAGGATGAACACGTTGTCAATAATAGGAGCCGTCTGGCAGGTTAACTGCTGTCGTTTAGTAGTTTGTAATTGGGAAGTTGGTAAAGTTCATTTCAGTGAGCCACTGTGTTCCTCACCTCATTTTCTTCTCATTCAAGCTGAACCTATAAATACTTTTGAGGGTACTCCAAAATCCCTTGAGTGAATTTTCATTCTTTTATCTTCTCTCCCATCAGTGTCTTTTGATTCTGTTGCAGATGGATGTCTGTTACCAGCATGCATTGGCCTGCATTTATTGATGCTAGTTTTTCTGCAATACCAGAAGATCTGGATTTTGTCTTTAAAGTCATTTGAGGAGAGTGTGACCTAATCACACATGACTGACTGTTGAACTATTGATACACATTCAGTATAAGATCGTACGCTTGAAATCTAGCCGCGATCATACTGATCGTGATTAATTAACCTGTAGAGTGTGATTCATTTTTCGCTGGCTGTTTATATTTAATTGTTATGTAACACTACTGGCAAAGAAACAATACTCATGTGTTCATAAGCTAGTTGACAGTTGTAAACTTGTAGTGGTAAATTTTCTCCTTTCATTAAAGGCTAAATGGGTAATGAGGCCAATTACCAATCACAAAAACATCTGCATTGCTTCTGGCATGGTGAGGAGGCAGAGGCCGGACCGCTGACTTGATGTAGCGTACAAGTAGACTCTAATTTGTTTGATTTATAGCCGGCCTGCCTTTGCTTTACTCCTGACATCTGCTGTGGCTAGACATTCAATTTCAGCTGTTGCTTCACACACACATGCTCTCAGACCAAACTCCATGTCCGGGATCCTACGTCGGCAACTTTCAGACAAAGAAGCCTTTCACTGTGACATCAGTTTTCAATTCTGACTGCCAGACGGTCTTTGGTCCTATAAACAAAAATCAGCACAGACTACAGGCCTGCTGTAAAGTTTTCTCATTGTCAGTCTGACTTTATTCCTCGGCTCTTCTGTGTATGTGGCACAAATTTTGCAAGTGAGAATGACTTTAGGAGGGAAAACCGGTAAATGTTAATATGTCTAGTGGTTAAACACTAGTACAGGGTGTACTGTACGATTTAGGAGTAGGTCATTGTCTCTGACTAGACTATCTAATGAAAGAACAACCTCCTACAATCCATTTTACAAACAAATGTATTGCTGTAGAGGTGTTTTTGTCTCTCATCTGTATGAAACAACCTTGATTGTGACACAAAACAGATGCTGCTTTATGACATGAGCATTTGCATGGAGGTTTTAGAAATGTTAAAGCAATAAAGCACATTTACTAACTAGCCAAGCACAGAAAAGTGCACGTGAGGCCTCGAGGGCTTACATCCAAGCTGCTCAAAGAAAGAGAGATTTCAGGGCCAAGTGACTGGGGTTAACCGCTTCTTGGAAAAAAGTGAGCATGAGGGTTGCTGCTTTAGGAGCGAGCCGGTCAGCATGTTTGATGTGCCAGCGCACGGAGCCCCATTACACGTCTATGCTTGTACCAAGCTGCGAGCCAACAGACGGAAAACCGAGCATTCCCTAAGAAAAAAAATTGCTCTTTAATGTCTGCCCGTAAGCCCAAACCATCTGCGGCCGGCCTCGCTGACAATTTAAAAAAGTCTGTTAGAAGCATTAGAGACTTCAGCCAGATTCGCCCAGTGCTGCCACCAACTCACTCAATGTTGGCTAATGAGTTCAGTGTGCAGATATACACTTCATTCATTTAGTCAGAATCAGAATTTAATTAGAATTTAATATGCAAAATTAGGTCTTAATTTGAATGTTAATTTAATGATCAATGATGTTTTAATAATGAATGTTGTTTTAACTCAATTCCTATTTAACATTAGGTTTATTAATAATAACAATGTTTATTATTATTAGCCTCATCATTATCATCATTGTTAAATATTTGGTCTTAATTTTATTGTTCATTTAATGATGATGATTATTATTGTTTTTAATTTAATATTCAGTCTTAATTTTAATTGTATAATAATAATAATAATAATAATTATTATTATTATTATTATTATTATTATTAACAACAATAATAAACATTGTTGTTGTTATTATTAATAAATATAATATTTGGTTTTAATTGTAGTAGTAAATAATAATAATAATAATTCAATTAACTTTTAAATTAAGGCCATATATTATTTTTTAATAATAATAAAAATAATATTCTAAAAATAATGTTAATTGATGTATAGATATAAAATGAAAAATTGTGTTATTCATGCTGAATGCTTTTGCTGTCTTTTTGCTGCATAAAAATTTGTAAATGCCTCTTTATATATCACTAGAGATACAGCTTTTGGGTTGACTTGGCAGTGCAAAAACAGCCTAACGTCTGTGTGGCCAAAAATGTTGTATGTATAATTACATTAATTTATGAGTGAACCCAATCTTGGGTCTAGATCTAGACCTCGGTTTGCTAATTGGTGACCTCTGGTTTATGGTTTGGGTGTTGTTGTTATAACTTGTTTAATTTAAGAAGAAACCAAGCCCACAGGAACAATTTTATTGCTCAGAAATATCTCTTTCCTAGCTCAGGAGACAAAGTAGTTATGGACTGGCTTTGTCTAAGATAGTTCTCCTAAAATTCCTCAGGATAAATTAAACCTGACTCATTATAATAAAAGTAGATAGACCAGGTAATTTGGTTTTGGAAGTATTTGATGAGAAATGTTATGCTAGCAGAAATGTTTTTAATCAAAAGCAAAATCTAAAAAGCAAAAGTGCCAATTTGATCTCCCAGTGCAGTCTAGGTAAAATAACTGAAAGCTACATTGTGATTTTTCTTTCCTATATGGAAAGTCTATTTGGAGGTCCTCGCATGTGTGCAAGTTTCAGTGCGTGTACTCATGAATTGGCATAATCATCTGTTTTGCGAGGCAGCAAAGGAAATGAAGAGTAATTAAAGTGGGCCATTTTAGTGGTGTTTGCACAGCAAGTGACACAGTGCTAAAGAAAACAAAGAGCGCTGGAAAAACTGCAACCATCAGCAGCAAACAGGGACCAGCACTCAGGCAAACCGCCAATCCAACCAAGCAGCCCTGTGCCCACAGAACTGAACTTAACATGCATGCTCACGTGCACGCTAGTTCATGCACACTTATGTTATGATTTAAGATGTTTTCAAAACAAAATTGAGAGCTAATCGGCTCCTTTTTCACTTTCTGTAGAGGTGTTTGTCTGGCCCAAGAGTAATAAACCCTGGAGTGTGAATTCCACGCCGGCGTGATCACAATGGTCGTTAGTATTGGCCATGTCAGCAGGAGGCCGTTGGACCATTTTTCCATCCATTTCACCCCATATCTCCCGTTTCCTGCCTAGTAAACAGTAGTCAGCTGGTAGCGCTTAGAGACACGTTTCACCTACTGTTAGCATGATGTCCACCAAACTAGAGCAGGATTGATGGGCGCCAGATATTGTCGTTTCTTCCATGCGTGGCTCTCGCTGTACTGCAGGGTGAAGGAATCAGGCCAACAGTAGCTGAGTGGACTTTTTACTGGTGTGTGAATATGCAGAATGAAGAAATATTGCAGCAAAGCTAATAGAGAGGGAAAACCTGAACTAGTTTTGCATTTCCTGAAGGACTAGCAAACGAATAGTTTTGAAGTCTGTGTGTTCAGCAGATTAGCCTGAATAATTGTAGAAAAAGTTAAAAATATCAATGCAGTGTTGCAATGCAAACTTTTGTGTAGGCCTTCATTTGTAACTTTATTTGCAAGCTACTCAGATTTAGCTAGCAAAGCTACCAACTACTTGGAAAATAAAAGCTAAACTGAATGCAATCACTTTTGATTTCAGCTGCAGTTTACTTCATATTTTTATTATTTGTTTTAAAATACAGTGTCCCATATAGGTTGGCCAAAATTGTACATGTAGTTTTTCACATCTAGTTAGGACCATTGCTATATGGGACATCTGATCATGTTTATTTCATAATTTGATTATATATAGTTTTATTTATACACACTTATGCATTATACTTATAAACCTTATTTTAGAATTACACTCTTTATAAATATTTGTATTCATTTTGTCTATTTTGTATTGTATTTCTTTTTTGTTCTCTCTTAGCGAAAGTAGCTAAGGACAATTTCAGCTGCATTTACTTATTTATTTTTCATCTGGTTTTACTGGGTGAGAAATCACTCCAAACGATTCAGTGTACGAGTGAATTGTCTGAATGAATCTGAATAGTGAACCATTTTTTGACCATTATTTGACCAATATTCACTGAAAAGAACCGACTCATCTGCTAATCAGATATCATTAGTTCAGAAAATACAGTAATTATACTTAATTTCTGAAGTTTTCTCAGGGATAATTCAAATTAGCAAGCATCAAGCTAACTGATAACTTTATAAAATGCCTTCACTACTAAAGCTTGATTTAAAAACTAGCTCCTTTACCTTGCTACTTAAAAGTTAAACTGGCTTTGCTCTGTGGCCAGCAGAGCAGTGACCGTGGGATGACACTTTTTGTCCTTAGGCACAAAGTCTTTCTCATTAGTGTGTCTGACGCATGATTTGTACTTGCCCGGGGTCATAAGTCAAATGGAGTGCTGCCAAGTTTGACAGCTAAATGCTAAGACAGAATGATAATAAGCAAGAGAAAAGCTGTTTATGATTCAAGTGTAATCTAACGCATATTGATCTGATAAGAAAAGTGGACTGATGGAGACACTTGCTGCCTTGCCATGTTACTCAATATGGCCAGCATTGCATTAGCACACACACATACACTTTTCAAGCCACAAACTTCTTCCTTTCTAAAATTGCACTGTCAAAAAAGTTTGAAATGCATCATTTCAGCCTTTCCATCAAAAACTAGAGCAGCGCTTATGAGTAATAGAGAGAGATTAAGTGAGACCGAGCAGAGTTTGGCATTTGATGACAGGTAATTACACTTAAGCCTAGCAGAGCGGAGGATGACGTTATGATCAGACAAAGTTCCAGTTTTACAGGTCTGGTAGGCCCTGCTATGCCCGAGGAACCTTGTTCTTCTGTGTTTTGTAATTGCACCGTTTAACGCTCATATTACTCTGAATGGTGTCAGAGATAAATCAGAGATCATCGAAAGACTGTATACAAAAGTTCACAACCTTGACTCCACAAATGAAGTAATGGTTGGAAGGTTTCAACCTTGAGTATAGTGCATAAAACAATTGTGCTTTGTATTAGTTAAAGGACCAATATTGCAACACTGGGTCAACTAATGGTGTAATGTTGGGGGCAGCTGGTCCAACCAATGGCAAACGGTCAAAAGCGGTTAAATTTAGAGACATTTTTTTTTTAGATTTACCATGCTATTCAAAAACTTGTGGTCAGTGAGATTTATTTAATGTTTTTTAAAATTAATTATGCTCCCCAAGGCTGCATTTACAATAAAAACAAAAATATAGTGTACAAAATATTCAAATTTAAAATGTTTTCATTGTATTTTAGAATGTATTTTATTCCTGTGATGTGAAGTTGAATTTTCAGCAGTCATTACTCTAGTTTTCAGTGTCACACGATCCTTCAGAAATCATTCGAAAATGCTGATTAGCTGCTCAAGAAACATTGTTCTTATTACTGTCAATGTTAAAAACTGTTGTGCTGCTTAATATTTTTGTGGAAACCATTTTTCTGGATTCATTAGTTAATAGAGTTTCAAAAGAAAAATTTATTTGAAATGAAAATCTTTTGTAATGTTATAAATGCCTTTATCCTATCACTTTTAATCAAATTAATGCATCCTTGCTGAAAGAAAAAAAGTCTCACTTTAAGGTCCAATTCTTGCTGTGAACAAACGGTTAACTACAACTTTAGCCTCAAACTACTAATTTTTTGCTTATTAATAATTAGTAAGGCAGTTGTTAAGTTTAGGTATTGGTGGGATTATGGATTTTAGAATATGGTCATGAAAAGGTGTGCTTTATAAGTATTAATAAACAGCCAATATGCATGCTAATAAGCAACTAGTGAGAATTGGTCCCTATACTAAAGTGTTAACAAAAAATCATAGTGATTCCAAACTTTTGAGTAGTCATAGTATTTAATTATGGAAGAATGAGTGAGAAAGACATATTAGTGTTTTAGACGTGTTTCTCAGTCTCTCTGGTGCATTGAAAGAAACTAGTCTGGCCAGTATTGGTTCTGTCTGGAACGGTGAAATCCAAGAACAGTCCTGGGCCTCATATAGCCTCATTAACATGTGCCAGGAAAACAAAACAAACAAAAAAAAAAAAAACAGGGGGGAAAACCATCCTCACCCCTCCTTTCCTGAGGAAATGGCTCAGTTGAGGGAAAGATCGAATGAGGGAGGGAAAGAACGAGGGCAGTGGACAGAGATGAAGTGTTAATAGTGACAGATGGGTTGCAGAGGGACCAGCCTTTCCTAATGAACACCCATCAAAGACTTTGTCAGTTTGTGCTTTTCACAAATGAACCTTGTGGTGAGCGATCCCAGCCCACAGGTTACTCCCCAGCTTCTACAAGCCTATGAGGAGCCTATCTCTTACAGATAAAGGAGTGTGAGAAAACAGGATAGACAAATAGTGCTGAGGATGAGTTTTCCTCTAAATCGGATTCGGCAAGTTTATAATTTCATCTGGCAAAGGACTTTTTATGTGACCCAGATTCTAAATAAATATGGTGCTGCGCTCTTAAAAAAACAAAAACAAAACAATATCAAAGTCAACCGGAATATATCTGATATTTAACATACATTGATGTGTTGTAGGATTTTAGCCTGTTTTAGGAAAATAGCCTGTCCCTATAGGGTCAGGCCAAATTTTACATGAAGTGCTTGAGTTTGCATCTGGTTAGGACTGCTGAACACGGGACATCTGGCCATTTGCAGGGGGCTCATGATATATGATCATTTTATTTCATGATTTTTATGAAGTTTAATATCTGTAATACACCTTTTTATTTTATAATTATACAACTTTTATTTATAAAAGCAAATTTTTATTTTACAATTTTATCTAATTTATACATAAATTAGTTTTATTTTATAGTTCTATTATACAAGTTTAATTTATGATTTTACTTGTTTATCTATAAATAAAAATTTACTTTTTAATGTTATTACACATTTTCTGAATACAAATGTATTTTATAACATTATACCAATTATTTATAAAGGCTAATTAATTGACTGTACAAATTTTATTTGTAAATAGTTTTTTTGCCACTTTTGATTTTTATTTACAATTTTTATCTAAGAATACAAATAACTTTGCTTTAAGTAAATGTATTTTATGTCATTTATTAATACAAGCCTATTTTTCTATAACATTATTATACCAATTTTATTTATAAATACAGATTTACTGATTATACAATTTTATTTAATTTTTAAAGACTAAATTGTTGTCTTATTTTATTGTAGCTACAAATTTGGTATTTATTTGCCACTAATTTATTTTATTTTTAATTTCAACTTTAAATGAAAACATTTTAGAGTTTTTTTTAACAAAATTTACTATTTGTTTTATCATATAAATATTATTTGTAAACACAAATGTATTAAATTTATTTTATAACATTATTACACATTATTTGTTTGTTAGTCATTTATGTAATTTACTATCTAGAGGTGTTTCACACTGCAAAGAAACTGCAAATAATCATCCAGTATCTGCTAATGTAAAATTCATATTGAGGGGTGAATTGTCTGGTCTCCAGTGCAAAAGAAAGAGAGAAACCCAAGTCATGATATGGTCTAGCTTCTGTTTCGTGACCAGAAGCGGGTAAAAAAAAATTGGCCATGTTTAAAAGTACCATGAAAACAAACCATCCTTCATGGGTGGCTTTGTGCTTGATGAGGGCCGCAGAAGCACTCTGGCTGTGTTTAAAATCTGTCAGGACGCCCGGTTAACTTCAGACCTGTGGCTCATGTCTTTGATGCTTAGTGGAGCTTAGATTTCATGAGTTCAACATCAAAATTCTCCTCTCTGTCTCTCTCTCATCCCTGTTTAGACTCCAGACACTTGAGGGAGGGAAGGAGGCGTTCCTTTTGGGTTGACACGACCGGACATAACAATGAGCGAGCTTATGGAGAGCAACAGGCAACCCTAAAAGGGCAAGTGACAGCAACACGATACCACACTTAAATAAGCATACAGATTCTATCACACACAGAGTTCATGCATTTAGCATGCATCTCCCATAATACGATGGCGATACATTTGTTCAGATGTCACCCATTTGTTCTTGTCATCCTCTGTTTGGCAAAGTAGGTTGTAGATTAGTGTGGGATTAAGTAACTATGTATTCTCAACCCCAAGCCAAACCACTCTCCTCTGAGATGTCACAGGATGTGTCCATGTATAGTTAACAGCACAGCTCTATTAGGCCAAAAACAAATAGTCCACAGTCATGTGGCATTATCGCTGCGGCTACTGCATTTATAGCTCCTAAGGCTCTCACAGCTGGTCGTACAGTGTTATTACGATCCCATGTTACAAATACACTATATTTCTATATCTATCTTTTCCAATCACATGACAAAAACTCCTGTTGAAAAAAAATCAACCAACATTTTACAATGGCTCTCTGTGTGTAAGCTCTGCTGCCTTTTATTCATTTATTTTTTTTTATTTTATTTTTATGCTACTATTTATTTTTTGTTTGCCTTTATGTATGAATTTATTTGTGCATTTATGCTTTTCTTTCTCTTTCTTTCTTTCTTTCTTTCTTTCTTTCTTTCTTTCTTTCTTTCTTTCTTTTTTTTAATGTTTTTATTTTGGCATTGATTTATGTTTTTATGCATTTATTTGTACTTCTATTTTGGCATTTATATATGCTTTTATGCATTTTATTTATTTGTGCATGTATGCTTTTATTTTGTATATCCATGCTTTAATTTTGACATTTATTTATGCATTTATGCTTTTATTTTTATTTATTTATTAGTGCTTTTATTTATTTGCAAATTTTTTACATGGAAAATATTTTTTTTATGCCACTGGAGATTTATCTAGGTCAAAAAACCATAAATTATTTAGCTGCAGATTATAGCCATAATTTATTAAGTGAAGCATTTTTGTCTCATCCTCCCTTTTCAGGACAATTAACCTTCTAACCTTCTTTCACATGCAGGTATAGGCATGATATGAACTTTCTGAGCCTCAGGTAGTTTTGCTCAACCCAAAGCTATAAAATACATCAGCTATTTGAAATAACGTAACTATAAAAAATCTTTTATTTGCAAATGCTGTGACACTCATGGAAAGCGTTTTTGACCCAGCGGTCATAATATGAGTGTCTGTATGACATTTATGGTTTTAGGTTCCTCGATCTGTGTGGCTGAGGATCAGTAGATGTTTTAGGACTACTGTCGGCTTGGAGGTGTGAATGTGTCGTGCTCCTTGATTTAATGAACAGTCAGTCAGTAAATAAGATCTCAGTGTAAAATGCTGAGATTGTTTTGGTACTGCAATGACGACATCTCGGGAAGGAGATTATGGCTATTCTGCTGTACTTTGACCCAACGAGGACAATTGACGTCAATTGTTCTTCTATAGATTATGATACTTTTTGAAGTTGCCTTTTTGTATCTTACATTGTGACATCAAATCACAATTTTATTCCCTCCTGATTATATTGACTGCTATGCAGCTAATAACGTTTAATAAAACTAATAATTATCTAAATAATTAATAACTAATAAAAAATCTGTTCAAAACTGCTTGAAACTTTCTGTTTGAGGAGAAACTCAGGTTGACTAAGTCAGTGTAACCCAGCAAGCAGTTTCTTAATTAAAGGGATAGTTCACCCAAAAATGAAAATTCTGTCATTAATTACTCACCCTCATGCCGTTCCAAATCCATAAGACCTTCATTCATCTTTGGTACAAAAGCTAAGATATTTTTGATGAAATCTGAGAGTTTTCTGAGCTTAGACAGCAATGCAACTGACAAGCTCAAGGCCCAGAAAGGTAGTAAGGACATTATTAAAATAGTCCATGTGACACAAGTGGTTCAACCTTAATATTATGAAGCTGCAAGAATACTTTTAATTTTTTTGGATGAACTGTGCCTTTTAAGGTGTAAATTGCACTGGTTTTAAATCATTTAAAACGGATGATTCTGTAGACACAGAAATCATCACCTGACCATGAAGTTAACTGATACCCCTGTTAAACTCCGGAGCAAAACATTAAAGTTAAAGATAATTTGGTGAACAGCATTTTTTATATGCTTTTACTCATAAATAACTGTTATTTTTCAGACTCTCTCTTTAAGATGAATCTCTTGTGCATTCCCCATCAAACTGAACACATTTGTGTTTTGCATTTGGCCAATGCAGTACGATTGAAAAAACCCAAAAAAACATGTAAAATATCTTTATTCTTTTTATCAAACAGCTGAAGTGATGCCCAGACCGCTTTCAGGTTAAGTTAAATGAGCATGTAATGGAGCCTGGATAATGTCTTCTTCATTTACACACTTTGACACGCATACATGAACTCACAGACATTCTCTTACAGTGACGCCACCTTTGTCTTGGTCTGCCGAAGCCACAACAATTCTGACATGACTTATCCATTCTAGAGGCCTCACAAGGTAATGCAGAATCTCTCTTGGAGTCCAACCTCATGTTCTCATCTGTTTACTAAAGCGTGAAACACTTTTAAATCAAATTTCTCTTCTCACGAGTCTTAGCTCGTAATTGAATCAAGCTCTAGTGAGCATCAAGAGTCACTCGCAGTCGTCTTGTGGGTCTTTGTCTTTCAGGGTTTGTGTACACGGGTCCTGATAAATGTGCTTTGACGGGCTGTTCTGCAGTGTTCTGTCAGCACTTATCTGAAGTGACTTTCAAAACCAAACACAACATGTAATGCATCAGTGTTAACATAAACACAAGGGCACATCGAGTTTTTGTCACTGTGCTTGATGGCACGTAATACTGAGTACACTATAATAATCAAGTGTTGCTCTGCGTTATGGTGATAACAATAAACTATGTCACATTACCTGTTTATTGTGATTGTGGGTCAAAGGTCGCACTATGAGAAGTTGAATTTGCAGGGCGGTAGCCAACAAGGTAACAGCACAGAGGATAAAGTGTGTGATTATACATAAAGACGTTATAGGCTATTTTGTGTGATTTTTAATCTATTCTATAATTTAATGTAATTAATCATGATTCCTGAACTATAAATTCTGCAAGAAGGGATTTTATTAATATTAATTTTACTAATATTATAGTAATGCCATGCCTTTTTAATTATAAAAAGGGGCCTTTTAGGGCCTTTTTAATTATATATTATAATAATGTATTAATTATAATGTTTAATTAATCAATATATTGTTATAATTTATTATTATATGCTGTGTAGCCATAAAGACTATTACTACCACTACTACTACTACTACTAATATTAATAATAATATTAACAATAATAATAATAATAATAATAATAATAATAATGTATATATTTTTAAATATTTTATTATACATTATAAAAATGTTTTATTTTATTATGTATCATTCTAATTTCTACTGTTATTATTAACATGCTAATTATGCATATTTATAATTTGGATGTTAATACTGACTACAGTTGAGCTGTTGTTGTTGTTGTAGATATTATTTTTATTAAAGCAAGTCATGTAGCATAATGTAAAATATATATATATAGGGTATCAGGGATCCAGTCATGAAAAGGCTTTGGAGGTCATCATGATACAATTCATGCAGAGAAACTATAGGGAACACAGAAACTTTGTATTTGTTCATTTAGAGTTAATTTAAAACATGCACGCACAGTACACACTCATACTTAGTTGTTTAACAACACAAGTAACTCATTATGCAACCATAAATTCAATTCTGATTTGAAAACATCTTGTTTTCGGTCGCTTCTCGCGTGAGCTGTGTAAGCGAGTGTTTGCAGCAGCACAAAAGAGGCTTTGTTCCAGAAAACACACACACCACGCGTGAATGACATCACTCTTGTGAGTGTGACTGCGGCGAATCAGGATTAAACCCTTTTGGTGTGTGTGCGTGAATGTGATCCAGTGGTTTAAAGCCATACCTCAGTGGGTATTAGGTTTTCTTTTCTTTTAGCGATTCATTTTCATACGTTATTCTCAAGTAGGTCTTCCATTACTTTGAAGATGGCATGAATCTCTAACAGGCTTTAAACATACACACAAAAACAGCATGTGTAAAATTTGTGTGAAAACCATAAGTGTACAGATTTATTTACTGTTAAGTGATATCGAAAGCATGCACTAAGTCTAATATGAAACAAAAACCTTTTACACAACCCGAACGAATAACATCCCGTCAAACACGCACACAAAAGATGAAAGGCAAACATTCAGAAGACTGGCATGTGTGTTTTCCATTTGCAGACCAGCAGCGGTATTGGGTTACTGATGATAGTGGTGACCGGGCCAAACATAAGCCTTGATCCATGTAAGTGTAGTGTGTCTGAGCAAGTAACACGTGTGACAGAAAGACACGTGTGATGTGAGTGCTGCTAGGGAAGTCCTGTCTCACCGCAAATACAATCAGTTTGCATGGGAGATTTCGATAAATGTAAATGATTGCTTTGTGTGTGAGCATGTGTTTCTCAAGACCTCTCCTGGGAACTGGAGGGATGTTAGTGTGATTATGTGCCAGTGGTGTGTGTGTGTGTGTGTGTGTGTGTGTAAGCATGCATTTGCTGTAAACCACAGTTTAGTGGGGGAAGCTACTTCAGCTTGCCAAGCTACTTTTTCAACTCTTGAAAAACTAACACAATGTAGCTAACTACTTTGAAAAGCAATACATTTTAAAATGTATCACTATTAGATAGAATTTGCAACTTTTAAAATAGTTATAAATCAGATTCCAATAAGTAACAGCATTATTCTCCCACAGATAAATTTGCTGTCCAGAAAATCTGATGCATTAAAATTAATCTGACTTTGCAATGAGTTAAAGATACAGGCCCGGTTTCACAGGCAGGGCTTAGACTAAGCCAGGATTAGGCCATAGTTTAATTAGGACATTTAAGTAGTTTTTATAAACATGCCTTAGAAAAAAAACATTACTGGTGTGCATCTAAAGACAAAACAAAGGCACTGATATATTTTAAGATCAGTCAGGGCAAGTTTCTTCAGTTGAAACAGCTCAGACTTGCATTTTAGTTTAGGACTAGGCTTAAGCCTTGTTTGTGAAACCGGGGTATGATGTTTTAGCAGAGGTTATTTATTAACTAGAAAATATACACTTTTTTGAAGACTATACATAAACTGGTGAGCTGTTGAAAATGTTAAGTTAGTAGCTTTGGTAACTGTAGTTACTTACTTTTCAGTGCTGACCTTATCATTTCTGTCCTGTGGCAATGAACAGGATGTAACAAACTGTTAGGCTATCCTGTTCCCTTCCTCCATGTTCTTTATATCTAATCGCCACTCAATCAAGTTGAACATGAAATGTGGAAGAGGATCATGCTGTCTGCTTTGCTTTGTCCTTGTCTATTTGTCCACTTCCTTTCACCTGAGCTAACTACACACAGCAATTAAATTGTCTTACATTTCATGTTCAGGTCTGTCAAATGCTGTGTAAACAAGGGTAATCCTCTTATTTGTGTATACCTTTTAGTACAGTTACGTGATGTACTGTATTGTAGTAAAACATTTCAGACAAAAACATCTGATGTTTTGATTCAAAATAGCTTTGGGTTTATTTACACTGGTAATTGCTTCATGCTGGCTGGATGTCATGTGCAGGTATTGGTAAAAAGAAGTTCATTGTAGTTATTGGATCTTGCCGTGTTAGTTCAAGGTTCCTCACAGGTAGGGATGTGACATTAAAATTATATGCCAATAATTTAAAAGCAAAGAAGCTATTTTCAGTTTTGATAATAGTGCAGTTAGCACTAGTGGGGCAAAACTTATACACTTTCTCTTTAAGCATACCGTTTCACAGCACATGACAATGAAGCCATGTTTCTGCTAAAGCTAAGATCAAGCTCGATGCTAGATGCTAGGCAACCTATGGCAAAATTTCTGGTGACATTTCCGTAAAACAATATTGTTGCCGCTTCACATTTCACAACACTTTCAAACTGAAATGTCCAGTGAATGACGCTAAAAATGTTCAATTTTAACAAAAGCATATGTGAAAAAAAAAACAAAAAAAAAAAACACTTGAAGCAACTCAAGTCTTTGAGTTCTTGTATCATGATTTATCATACCCAAGCACCATTGCAATACTGTACCAGGTGAGCTACTGAGCAAGTTTACAATATTAGAACATGTCAGAATGTATTAGTTTACAAATCATAACATAGTATTGTTCAAGGAACCATGAGAAAATAAGTCTACATTAATTGATAATCTTCCTCCTTAATTGATTTTTTTTTTTTTTTTTGGAAAATGAATAGTTTTACTGCCACTAGTGTTTTTCACCTGGAAACTTCAGTGAGTTGTATGAAGGTAAAACAGATAAAGCAAATGCAAACCACAAACTTTGACTAATGCTTGCTGCTCCAGTCTTGTAAATCTGGTTTATACTCCAAACAGGAGAAGCAGGTTTGAAAACAGTAAACTTTTGTATATATGTGTCATATCTGACCATCATGTTCAAAAGATAAATTCGCTATCAAGCATTTTGTCTTTTAGATTAGAATTGACAACTGTATTTTCTCACTAGACCTATTGTTTGCTATATCTTTTTGAACACTCAATGATGAGGGCTAAAACTTGAACAAAGCACTTCACAGGTCTGCCGGCCCCAGCGGTCTCTGCTAAAATACAGAAAAAAATGACTCGTCGTTTGCCAGACAGCAGAAGGATTAAGTGATAGTAAATAGAGAGAACGGCATACAAAGTTGGAGGGAAAACCCATCGGGTGACCGGACCGGCTGAGAACAACCTATGATGTCATGACAGCGAAACTGTCAAAACAGATAAAGCACACATCCCTCATTCGCCCACGTGTTATGGAGAGAATCTAAATGTAAAAGATCCATTCGCTAGGTTCATTTTTTCTGGTAGACTCCCTGTTCAGATATATTTATGCCAAATGTGGTTCATGGGGAGATGGGATTGGTTAAGGACTAGCATATTTCTGATTCACCTACGATGACATACTTAACTGGAACAGCTGTACTGGATGGCTAGAATTAGGCCTATGGCACTTCAACCCAGCGCAGATCCAGACATGGTCACGTAATGCGTGTCTAAATATACCAATGTGACCTTATATGCGACCATTTCAATACATCAATAACTTTTTCTGTTACTGTGGTGTATTGATAGATGGTACACTGAGTTTTGTTCCTGCAGGGTTAGATCTGTTATTTAACCGGACTGCCCAGTCATTGCTTGTTATTACTTTCCAGTGTTTTCCAGGACTCAAACACTGGAAAGTAATAACAAGCAATGACTGGGCAGTCCGGTTCCAAAAAAACAAGGCATTCCCTCAGATAGCATAAGCATGTATTGTCAATATTGAGGCTTACAATGAATCGACTGGCTTTTGTCTCTACAGGGTTTTTGTCGGTACACTTAACCTTAGGTCTTTTAAAATGGCAGATTTTGAAAAGAGGTTGGACAACCAATCAGAATAGCATCAGTACTCACCTCATTAAATATTTATGAGATTGGTACAGTCACAGAAACTTCCTCATGCAACTTGGTTTCGGTGTCTGATACGGAAATGTTTGTTTTTATGCATTTCAGTAGACTTAAAACAGCCACATATATGCATATATTCCAAACAATATTCCAATATATTCTAATTACAGTTGTATATATCGTCCGATAAATATACAAATAAGAATATTAACCTAGAGTTTACAGCTGTACAGTCTGACTTCGATCTTGACTACCCAAGATAAAACACTGAACAAGATGAAACTTCATTAAGTGCCCAAATATGTTAATATCGTTTATCTATGATGTTATCTATAGTGTGGGACTGAGTGAGAGACAGACGGCGAAAGGACAGAGAGAGTGACAGGGAAGAGTCATTTAGTTAATCACACCAGCGATTCGAATTCCTCTGTGTAAAAACGATGACAGAAGTTTCCTGCCTGGCAGACATTGAGATAGATTTTGAGTCACTTTTGCTGCGAGAACATCTGTTGCCGATCTGACAGTGACTCAAAACGTAAAACAGACACAACTATAAAAGTAGACAGAGACTCCCCAGACGTTCTACTCCTTGTACAGTCAAGAAGACAAGGAGGATGTTGGCAACAGTTCAACGCCTAGAACACCATATTATGATGTGACACTTATATGGTTTTAGGCGCCTTTTAGATTCCGATTGTGAAATACAATTCATTGTATTCCCGCTTTTGAACTCACACAGCTTTTTCCACATAAATTTAAATGAATCTTTAATGTCACTATGTTTGCACCAAGGTTATTATAGTTTAGCATTTTCGAATGTACTTTTTTTGATGCAAAATTCAGTAGGTTTTCAAATTATTTATTTACATTTTATTTATTTGTTGTTTTTTTTTAAAGTTGTAATTCATAGTATAAATTGAGGAACCAACATAGCCAGAGTTTACCTGTAAATCTAAAAAGGAGGAAGCTGTGTCTGTTACCAGAAGATGATACACTGTTTATGATTTTTGGAAAATACACTGATTTTGATGGCCCCACAACAAACATACTACTAATTAACCTTGCAAATACTTGCAAATACAATACTTATTTTACTAACCCTAACCCAACCACTTAACAGTCTACTAATGCTCTGGTCTCACTTTACATTAGTTGGCATAAACTATGTACTTACATCAAAAATAAGTGCAATGAACTTAATGTGTTCATATTGTATTGCAAAACACTTCTGCTGCTATTGAGGTGGGAACTTACAAGTAAGTTTAGGGACAGGTTTGGTGGTATGGGTAGGTTTAAGGGTGAGTTTGGGTCATCAGTTTAATTATAAATGTAATCACATTTAATCACAATTACAGATATAAATTATAGATGTAATTACATGCATGGTTTTTAAATATAAGTACAATGTAAAAACAGGTAGGTATGCAATAAGTGCATTGTATCAAAGGATTAATTTAAATGTAAGTACATTACATAACTTTTAGCAGATGCTTTTATCCAAAGCGACTTACAAATTTAGGACAATGGAAGCCATTATTAAGCAGGTGCATAGTAAAGTCCACTTAATATAAAGGGGGACCACTACTCTAATGATAGTTAGTTGACTGTCTTCTAGAAAGTGGACTGTTGAAATAAAGTGCAACCCATCTTCTGCTTGTAGACTTTCTTGCATGACCAAAAAAAAAAAAAAAAAAAGATGGACTCTGACTGTCATAATGACAAAGTTTAAATTGACATGAAATTTCCAAATTTTTTTCATGCAGAACCAAAGTTGCATAACAGTCAGACCTCAGACACACAATAGCGGTTTAATTTTCAGAAAATGTAAATGGACTCTGTCTGCCTGTACACTCGTAGTAATGTGATGCACTGACATTTAATCTAATGCCATCTCTGTTATCAGTAGGAGTAAAGTTACTGGTATCGCGCTTCATAAAAATGAGACATGCTTTCTGACATGACTCCGATATTTTATTTTACCAGTAGAATTCCTCTTAGTTTTCATATAATAACCCTGCTCTGTGAACTAAGTTAAAGAACCTGATATTTGAGTCCTTTCCCTGCCTCTTCTAGCCCTGCAGTGTTTCTACATCATTGCTTCTATGTAGTCGAAGCAGAACTGGTTTCATATTGCTCTAATAAACTACATCAGGAAGTTAATCTGCCAATATACTCTCTCACTTGAAAAAAAACGACACCGCAAATGCCACAATGCTCCTTCATGCTCCAGGCAGCGAGACAGGAAGTGCTTTAATCAAGGGCTTCCTGTGTTCCTCGCTCTGAGAGGCTTGTTGTGTCTGTGATGGCAGTAATGCACTCACCAGCTGTTAGCAGCTGGAACCAGACGTGTGTGTGAATGACTTGAGCTGTTAAAACTGCCCCGTAACGGGGAATACAGTGTATCGCCTAGATCTTAAAATCTAGATTACTCATCCCTCCATTGTGATAGTAATGATAGTGATCTGCACCTGACTCCCTGATTGTTGAGACTGATCTTTAAAACTACATTTATTCCGCCTTCTGCTGTAGTAATAATGATAATTATCTGTGCCTGCTTGCCTGATTGTTTGTGTTACTTAAGCCTTGCGGTCTCGTCGTTTTTAGCTAAAGGAGATGGTATGCTTGTAAGATGAAAAAGATGAAAAATGGTCAAGTTTTTGTATGTACTTCCACACCCAGGATGCTAGCAGAGAAACTGCTGTCTTGCTGAACCAGTTTTATGAAGTTAAACAGAAAGTGGCAGGGTTTCCTTTTACATATTCTGTCAGACTTAAATGCTAATGAATGAGATACTAATGCAGTTCACAGGAGCAAGTTAACATAGAAAAGGTATCCATTTAAATGACTAATTACAAATAAACATCCACCTGGAATGACCTGGGGTTAAACATGCTGCTGACTGGTAATTTCAAGGGTTATTTTTTCATTCTCTCAATGCTTAAAGAATTATAAGTGAATATTATAAGTGACTCATAAGACCCCTGATAAGAAAAGGAGCAAGCCAAAGGAGAGAAAGATTATAAGTGACTCATAAGTGAACATTGAAAATAACTCCAACTCCTTTAAAGCAGTTTGAGGATATTAATTAGGCCATTCTTTATTTAAAGAGATAACAGTATGAGGAGCATATTTTAACATTTTAACTCAAAGCACGTTCATTTTTAAAACAAATGCATTACGGTTTATTTGGTCTGCCTTGAAATGCGTGTTATAATGAAGACATTTTGACACAAATGTACTTCTGTATAATAATATACTAATCAGGGTTATTTTATTATTATCTAAATATTTTTCTAGCTAAATTCTTTCTTTTCTACTTTTCTCAATTTTCTATAACATCATTTCTAATGTTCATGTAACATATTTTATTTCAGCTTTTTATATTAATAAACTGTTTTAATTGTAGTTAATATTAACAAAACTGATACCAATACTCAGGTTGATCCTATAAATAAGAAGGTGAATTCATATTCAGTTGTTCAGGATTTAAAAACCACATGAATGGAAATATGGACTGAAAAAAATTAAGGCTAATCATGGTTTGAATTCAAAGAGGTTAAATTTACTTTTGTTCTACTTAAAGAGGCCCCTAATAGCTATTGTGCCACAGAGAGCATAGAGTTTTAAAGTTTTAAAAAGTCATTTCTTTTGGCCTCAACATAATCCACTGAAATGAGAAAACATAATTCTGGTATCTATGAGTCTTTAAATATCCTTTGTTGTACATTTATCATCTTATCAGTACCTGCAGCAAGGTCTTGCAATGAATTAGTAATGTAGGGACATTTAAAAAATTCGAATGAGTCATGAAGGATGGAATTGTTGATTTTGGTGTCCACGGCAACACTGTTATTGTTTTTATTCCACCAGCGCAGGGCAAAGCGTTGCACCCATCAAGGACAGTGGGAGGCTCATTGTTTGTGAGATACTGAAACTCTGATAAGTCAAAGACTGATGCATTGTTCAGTGTGTTTACTTCAGAGTACGAGGAAAAGCAACAGCAAGAGAGAGACAGTGTGTTATCTGAAGCAGGTCTGTTTGGTTTATCATAAGTTAGGCAACAAAGTGATCTTCTATATGCTGTTTACAGCTGGTTTTACAACTCAAAATGGGGTTAAGAGCTTTGTATAAGCCTACAGTTTGACTCTAGAGTTCTTGGGTCACCTACATGCATGCATTTAGCAGACATGTTTATCTAAAACAACATAGAGTGCATTTAATGTGTACATTTTGTCATTAGTGATCCCTGAATCAAACCCATGACAAGTGGAGCCATACAAATCAAGCGTTGCAATAGAACATGCAGCCTTTCACATGATAGAGTCCCGTTTGGCCCACCTTTGCTGTTTAACTGCTTTTAATAGACTAACTTGTTTTCATAGGCTAAATTATTTCCCCTGCTTCCAGCCGTCTTTGTCTAATTTTAGGAGAGTAAAGTACAGAAGCTAATTTGGCTGCAGTCTAAACACCGATTTGGACATGCATTGGTAAAGAGAAGTAAATCTGTTCAGATATAATCAGTATGCTAGGCAGACAACTATTTTGGGTTTTTTACCACTATAAATGGAAAGTTAAATTTTGTAGGAACGTCTTCTGGTTGGTTCTAGATTACATTCGTTTTCGTTCCCTTCCAAAGAGGAGATGATCTTTTTTTAAACAGCACAATTTCTTTGTAACTAGCTCACGTTTCACCGTATGTATTTTGACTTCACGGTCTCATGGTATATTTCTCCGAAATTGCACTTGAAATTGAGAGCAGAGAAATTAGGTCACAGCATCCCCGGGTCTATTCTCTGCAATGGGGAGCAAAGACCTCTTTGCACGCAGGCCAAAAGTCCCTTCGGATGAAATTACACCTGGCTAACCTTACAGGTGGGAATATATCTTTTAGGATACACCTTTACGGCCACTGCTGTTGAGTTATGATGGAACTGATGGAAATAAAATATAAATGTTAATAACTTTAGAAATGTTGCATTGACAACTAACTAAAAAAAGGTGAAGTACCATAATCACTAAAATATAAAATAAAGCTATATAGGAATATTAAAAAACAAATGAATAAAATGACAAAATGACATACAATTACTTTTGGTCTAATTTTTGCTATTAACAAACCATTAACTTCGACTTTTGCCTCATACTCCTAATTTGCTGCTTATTAATAGTTGTTAAGTTATTGGGTATTAGGGATGTAGAATATGGTCATGCAGAATATGTGCTTTATAAGTAGTAATAAACAGTCAATATGTTAAATTCAAAACTGAACATGTTAGGCACTTTGACAGTCAAAAGTATTATGTAACAAGTTCTTAAAATACAAAAAAGCTATTAATAAATATTAAAAAACTATATAAAGAGTATTAAAACAACACTTTAGAAAGGTAGTTTTTGATTTGAGTAAAACAAGGTCTGCGGTTCACATTATTTTGAGTTGACCTCCATGTTTTGTCAACATTTCACAACATAAATCCCTCAGAAGCAAATTATGAAACCATTATGTGCTTCTAAAAAACGCAGATTGCTAAAAAAAAAACTACCAGAAAATGTGAATTTATGTGCTTGAAGAATCAGTAGTCCTTATATAGCATCTTGCATCTTATCAGAAATACAGCAGCTTGACAATCTCTTCAAATAATCTTTTTAACTCATAAATCAAAATCTACCAAAAAGGAATATTTGGCAAATAAGGCCCACTAATTTAAGAGTATTGAGAGAACGGCTCCATCGTCTGCTGCATTTCTGGATATCTTACACATCGAACAATAACAGTTTGTGTCTGGCATATGGTTATGGGTCCTAAAAAGGATGGAAAACACCTTGTTATATACTAGATAACTAGATATAGATACAGAATAGCAGTTAACAGGCGGTTGCTGTCTCTAACTTTACATAATTTGAGTCAAAACTGAGTGTGTGTTTACCCTGCTGGAAGGAAACCAGCGGTAGATATGTGACTGTTATAATACTAGAGTGTAATCAAATGTAATGGCCATATTTCAGTGTAGCTAAAAAAAGCAAAAAAAACTTTTATTTTATTGTCTGGCCAAAGGAGAAACACAAATTCTTGTGAAGTCATTGTTATTTAAAGACTTCCAAATATATCACATACTGAAATAAAAATAAAAAATGGTGTAGATTTTCACTCAGAAACTACTAATTTCACATTATAAAAAACAGCAAGTAACAGAATTAAATGTAAAAATTTATAATTTTATAATCAGTGTTATTGTTAACTAAAAGTAGTAAAAATCATTTTGGATAACTGAAATAAAGTTAAAATATAATTCTTAAACTTTTTGCAGTTCTGGAAAAAATTCTCAAATTTCAGTTTATGAGAAGTGCTAACTGAAACTGAAGGAAAAAAAATTATACAGAAATATATTAAAGAAAACTAATAGATAATAAAGGCACAATTACATAATTTTTTATAGTAAAATTAAAAAACACTGAGGATATAAATGAATCAAATTCAGGATAAATATTATAAAATGACAGTAAAATGGTGTTTTTTGATTTGAGTTAAACAAGGCCTGGTATGTTCGCATTACTTGAAGAAACCTCCATGTTTATGCATAACATAAATCCCTCAACCATGAATTATGAAACCACTGTATGCTTCTAAAAAATAAAAAATGGCAATAAACACTGTTAGACTGAATTAATATTTCCTTGTAAATTTATTTACAACTTTTTTTTTTTTTTTTACAACATTTACAAGAGTAAATGACAAAAGAGAGTGTGTTCAGAGTAAGAGTGACGACAGAGAGCACAGAAATGTCGATATTGTCATTTTTAGTGAAATATTCCTTTAAGAATATGCTTTAAAATGTTTTGCAGGTGACATTTTAAAAGCCTAAAGCTCACATGATATGATATTGACTTGCTAAAGGTCTTCACAAACATGTTTTTCTCCAGAATGGCACAGATGGAAAACTGTGGCCTTCCAGATTGTTTTGGCTGCTGCTTTTGCATCTGAAGGTTGTTGAGAAGGTCTCAGTCGTGTTATTGTAGAGCCAGAGAGCCGGGAGGACATTGTTTTCATAGGAGCTCTGAGGAGTGGTTAGATAACAGGCTCTTCTGCTGTAGTTTGCACTTCGCAATGTGCTACTGTGCGGACAGATGCTGAAGTGTTTAGGCAAACTGTTTGTACGGCCCGGGCACGTGTGCGGGTAGGAGAACCGTTAAAGGCGTTATGCAACCATTTTGAAGAGTTATGCTGTGATTATTCTGCTAACTATATCCAGATTTCTGTTCTCTCTACCTTGTCACTCTTTCTCTAAACGCTCGCTCTCTTTTGTGGTGACTCGCTCACTCTCTCTTTGTCTGTTTCTTTGTCTGTCTTTTGTCTGGTGGCAGTGTGAGGTAAAATTGGAGATTATATGTGACTGGCTGACTCAACAGGTGAATAAGGCGGAATTGTGCTTCGAGCAATGGCAGCACTCCAGTGAGGGGAACCTTTCACACGCAAACCCTATTTTGCACTAGTGTCATACATGCTGTACTCACTGATCAGACAGCTCATACTACTCATTTCTGACCATTACAAGTCAGCATCTTCATGCATACATGATTGAATGATTGTTCTTTTGATATTAAGGTCATGCTGAGGTCACACACCCCATATATACTGTGTGTGTGTGTGTATATATATATATATATATATATATATATATATATATATATATTATTTGTTTGTTTTAAAAAAAATAAGATCTAATATTATGGATTATGGACCATCTAAGACAGAATTAATAGTTTGACGTTAAAAAAACTAATTATTTGTTACAATAATTTGTTACATAAATTAAAAACATTGCAGATTATAAAGGCAGCATATACTAAATACTACCAAGATAAGTACTTTAAAATTTAAATATTGTTTTTTTTTTTCTTTTAATTTGTATAATAAAACTAGTAAAATGTCATACTAATAATGTAATGTATTTTTTATTTTTTGTTTTGTTTTGCTTTCCTTTGTTTTGTTTTTGTGAAACATGACCCAGGCTTGTTCTTGACAGGTTATGGGAGTTCATCAGTAGCCTATATTAATTTTGACACTTTAATTTACTGTGCATTGATTTGCCCTCTTTTTACCTCTCTCTCTTAGACCTCCGCTTTCTGTCCTGTTTGATAACTCTTGTTCTGTCTCTGTTGATTTGCTTTGGCCGTCTCTGTGTTCTTTCAACAGTTTGCTCTTCTGTGGTCACTGATTCATGGACAGCAGAATTATGAATCTTATCTGCCTTCCCAGCAATGCATGTTGGGAGGCTTATCTGAGAATCACTGCTGTAGGCTAAAACATTTCAGAGCACAGAAGATGACTCTGCGTTTCAGCTCACTGACTGTTGACCGCAGCCTCAAACAGACACAACACTCACTTTCCCACAAGCGCTGAGCGGTGGATGAGTCCACACCACACAGACAGCTTAGCATAACCTTTCTCTCTTTCTCTTGGGAGACGCTGGATTTGCAATACTCTGGCCAACCCCTGATAACAAATCAGATGGTATCATCTTATCACACACTAGGCCTTCAACTCATGGAAGTAACATTACTGTCACTCTGATCTGACAGTCATCATCTCAGTGGGCAAATTAGGTGACTAAATGTTCACTCAGCAATTTTGACACTGATACAGAATAAACTGTTGTCAAGGAACACTATCTCAAGTGTCATTAATCCACTAAATGCAGAGCAGTATGTAAGGAATGAGGAAAATACAAGCCTGAAACTCTGAGGTCCGTTCATGCATGAAAAACTATAAATGCGTCATTACTTGTTAAATATTGTGGTTGTAAAAACATTTGCATTTGACTGGTCAACTGTCCCGGGATGAATTACCCACTTCTAGTGGCCTCCAGGAGTTTGAAATCCCTGCTTTATGGTCTCCTTTATTTGAGAAATGGTTAAATTGGTTTTTCAAATGATCAGACATCCAAGTTTTAAGACCTGGGTTTTTTGAGAAGGTTGTCATGATGAACAAAGTTCTAGTTAAAGTTTTGTGCCCCAAACCAGTATTATCATTCTGGTATTTGCTTCAGGTAATAATAATAATAATTTGACTTTACCTCACTTTACTATACTTTTACTTTGTTTGAACAGAATTTGCATTTAGTTAATGGAAAAATGCAATTCTAACAGATTAATTTTATCTGTCACTACATATTTAGAATTAAGCAACAAAACTACTCATATAACACCTAAAGAGATTTTACACTTAAAGTGAACATAACTCTATCTTTCCCACTAGTATCATAACAAAACATAGCAAAAGTAATTTATTTCAGTTCCATTCTTCGATTGGTCAGACAAACAGATTCTCAGCTCTGTCAAGCTGGTTGGAAGTTTAAGACTAAAATAACAAGGATAGTTTAAATAGTAATTTTATTTAGAGACCGTTTTGGGATGGAAAGATGCTGGAAGATACTCTAGAAGCATCGTGGCTTTTTTTTTTTTTTTTTTTTTTTTTTTTAAGAGGGAGGAGAAAAATGCAGATAAGAACGTAGAAAGACAGACTAATACAGACAGACACTATAGCCAAACCCATTTACAGAGAGCTGAACACCTGATGACATGACTGAGATCCGTTCAGTCTTGTCTTTGTTCTGCGGTCACGTCAGGAACACATAATTTGAGCTTCAAGACTGATTCTTCTCTCTTTGATGTTGTCCATGAGACAGATTGAGAGCATTGGCCTGAAAGAGGCTCCAGACCACTTGTGTAACACACCTTCAGATCCTCAGAACCATTCGTTTCTAAGAGAGAGAAAGGGAAAGATTCCTTTGAGGTTGCTGTCTGTCCATGTAGTTGGAAAATATTCCCTGACTGTGTAAAAACGGTGCGATTCTCTTCATTTTCCTGTATTTTGTAGGCCCTCTGGGCCCACAGAACAGACAGGTTGGAGTCAGTGGACGCTGAGGTCACAGGAGAACAATAGTGCAGGGTCTTCATCACTGTTTAGCTCTAAAGCTCTAAATCTGTTTCAACAGGAAGACAGAATGATTCTCTTACAGGGAAAACAGACCCCCAGTGTTGCGTGTGTTTGATTTGGGCCTGGTTCAGTCAACAGATCTCGCTGTCCGACTCCACCCGGTCCCTGAGTCACCCTCATCTCCAAACAACTGCAATTTCAACATCTCTGTTTTAAATATGCTACTTTATCTCAATCTTCTCCAGAAATTGTATAATTGACTATTTTTAGATTCTAAGGAGGAATTCTATGGAATTGTAATGGATGGTCTGGCAGTGATCACAGCTTCAGTAGAACCTTTTTGGTTTGCATAAAAGCTTTGGTCTCTTTTATGGTGTGTTTTGTGCCAGAAGTGCATTTAAGAAGAGACGAATGTCTGTTGTTTATGAGCTGATGCCGTCAGCCCTGCATGAGCACTTACATAATCATAAAACTGACACAAACTGTTCACATCAAACTCTTTCTACAAAGGATACAGAGATACACATGTTGAGGATTTCTGTTGTTTGGCTACCTTAACTTTTTATCATCTGAATGAACTCTGGGAGGAATATAATGGAGAAAAGTAATGATGAAAAATACATTATGTGAGCATAATTAATACATACAATCTATTTGTGTGAAATGAAATTGAAAAACATTTGTCATTTTCAAGACATTTTGTGATATGATTAAATAAATGCATTGTGAAATGTTGCATAAAAAATATAACTTGCAATAAAAAATATTTTTGACTTATTTGTTCTCTTGGTATATTTTGGCATTTCATGTCAGTTTTTTGTTATTATTTTAAATGAATGCATAACCATTTTGTGGCATTTACACATTTTGTTGTACTTCTATTGATTGCAACATTTCATGATGTGTGTAATTATTAAATGCATATCATTTCTAATATTAAAAGCTTGTGTATGTGTTGCGGCTAACACTATTTTAAGGTGCCTTGTTACACATTTTACATATATTTACTATTATAATAACTATAACTTGTGCATAATTGCATCAAGTAACCCTAAACCTAACTCCTAATCCTATAGTAAGTACATGTAGTTAATATTACTTAGTATTTAAATGTATTATTACACTGTAACAAGGACACCTTAAAATAAAGTGTAACCATGTTGTGTTTGTATTATTTGAGATATATTCCTATATCCCTCTTCAATTTTCTGAAGGTTTCTGCTTCTGTCACGTGAACAAAGTATTTGTAAACTGATTTTAAGTACATGTAACAACAGATTTCAGTTAACTTTGAGTTGAACATGTCCAAACATTATGACCTGTTGTGGTTCAGGTCAACAGGCCAGTTCACTGAATGAGCAAATCATTAGACTGATTTAAAGTGATATAGAGAATTGAATTTATTGTTGTGAAGAGTTGGAAAGTTAAATGTTAAGCTACCCACAAGTCTCTGGGTCACAGTTAGCAGTGAAGACCAATAGAAAATACAGCACAGAGATGGCCACATTTTGTTTTTCTCCAATGAGTGTGTGTTTGTGATTCTTACCAAAAGATAAGATTCTACACAAAGTCTCGCAAGCTTGTGGAATCGCCAACAGATGCAGTCAAAATCTATGTAGTAGGCCTATGTTACATAAGGCAAAGGTAACATCGAGGTAGATAGTGTGTGTAAGACGAGGGCTACGTGCGCATTTTGTTATTTCATATGGAACGCTGAGTGTTTGTGTACAGACATAGAAGGCTTTATCCTTGTGATAGTATGATGGTAGATGAAAACACAACGTTAGGCCAAAGGTCGAGCCCAAAACTCAAGCCGCATCTTAAAACTTTTCTAAGCCATCAGGTATTTGGGGAGGAAATGAAAGTACAGCAGAATCTGGTTGCTTTTGTAATAAAAAAAAAAAACACATTTACTCGACTGAAGATGCAGAACATTGTGTTTTGTGCAATAATGTGTGATGAAAGATGCGTTACCTAATCAAAATCTTTCCTCAGTGTACCAAGTGATGTCATGCTACTAAATTTACTCAAAACATGCACAAATTTGCTGATTTTACCTGAAGGAAAACAAAAGGCTGAAATTATAAGTTACATCAGCATTTTTATTTAATGTTATCTTACACAGTATTTATTTGAGTGGAGAGAATATCTATTACTGGCTTTATTTGGTCCTATAATAGTCCTCTGAGTGTTTTTTTTTTTTTATGTTGTGAGTGTTCAAGTTTTGAACACTATCTGTCACCTTTCTAGTGTAACTCTTTCTGAAAGAAAAGACTTTTCACAATTTGCATTTATTAAAATAAATGAGACAAAAAACCATCAGAACTCATGCAAATATTATGATGCAATCATGAATATCTAAAAGAAAGGGTGACCCTTTAGTACCTCACTATTCTCACTATTAACTAGTTGCTTATTAGCATAAATTGGCTGTTTATTAGTACTTATAAAGCACATATCCTGCATGACCATATTCTACATCCCTAATCCTCCTACCCAATACCTAAACTTAAACTACCTTATTAATTATTAAAAAGCAGCAAATTAGCAGTTTAAGGAAAAAGTCATAGTTAATGGTTTGTTGATGGCGAGAATTGGACCTTAAAATAAAGCGTGACCAAAGAAAGTTTTCAAAAATAAAATGGTTAATCACAAATATCACACCTAGAAAGTACATCAGCAGTTTAATACATTTTACAAATCTCATGTCTCCTACACTGTCATTAAGTGTTTAAGTAATTGTACTGTGTCAGTTGGTGTATTAGCAAGATAATATACACACATTTATTGTAAGCCTGCTCTGTTCATTATGTAATTGTTTCATAAGTTGAGAGTACAGTAGGTGTGGTCCTGAGATGTAACGACAATGCACAACAATACAATAAGCAGCAGTGATTTTAGATAATTAAATGTAGTTTCTACAGCACGAGAACAAACAGAGAAAAACAGTTAAACGATGAAATAACTGTGTAACTATGTGTTGCGTGTGTATTTAAAATCATAAAAATGTGTAAACCATGTGGTGCACCATGAAAGACCAGTATAAGTGTCTACTAAATTTAATTTTATACATAACTAAACCATTAATAATGATGGAAATGTAATATGTCGCAGTCACTCATGAAAAGGGAGAACTGAGAATGGGAGATTTCCTGGAACGGAGTCCGCCTCACTGACAGAACTGACTCATAGTTTGGCCGTAACTCCTGTCAGGAATAGATCCTCTTGCATAAACTGAAAATTTTTCAAATTTTACGGCATCATAGCCTTTAAACAAATATCAAAATTTATGCAATAAGTGATATTTGGGAACAACTAATTCAAATACCATTCAAATGATAGGAATCTCGATTTGATCACTTCAGCGAGTAAACTTGTTGACCCTATTTGTCCCATCTCTGTCTTGGACAACGTTGGTCGTATGATTGACAGGAATGGCACATTTTGCAGTTTTAAATTACAGAAGGTTGAGACAAGTTGAAGTCTTACTGACACCAGAGATGTCATAAATTCCCTATTGCTTCATGGCCTGGAAGCCAGAATGACCAGAGAGATATTATGTGTGTGTCTGTGTACCTGGCATTCTCTACATAATGGGAACCAAATATAACCCCAACAAGGATAGTCATACCAGTCAATTTTGACCTTGTGGGGACCTTTTTTTGGGCCTCCATGCATGAGGAAAAGTTTCCATGAGCTTTTTAGGGTAGGGTTTAGGTCAGGGGATAGAAAATACGGTTTGTACAGTATAAAAACTATTACATCTATAGAATATCCCCATAATGATAGGAATACCTGTGTGTGTGTGTGTGTTTCTTTTTAACTTGCCATTTCATTCATTCATTCATGGATGCATGCGTGTGTGCATGCATGCATTCATTCATTCATTCATTCATGCATGCATTCAACCATTCATTCATTCATTCATTCATGCATACTTACTTTCATGTAGCTGCCTGTACTTCTATGCCTGTTGCCTACATAGAATGACAGTGATCTTGGTTATGCCAAGATGGCCGCCAGTGGTCATGTGCATAAACACTACGGCTCCAACTTATGCAGAGAGCATGTGTAAATATCCACATTAGGTCATTACTTGCCTTTGTTGGTTGTAGTTAGGGCTTTATCCCTGAGCATGATGTAGCATGTGAACAATTTAATGTATAAGAAACAGGAAGGATGATTAACTAGGAAGTTAATCTTTGACTAGTGTTGTGTGATTCACAGCATTAATAAGAAGCTGACATCAGTTCCCTGCTTAAGTTCGGAAGTTGGTTTTGTGTGTCAAGCTATTCTTCTCTGTAGCACCTCTGGATGAATGAAGTCATGCTCTTTCTAAATAGACCATTCAAAGTGTACCAGAGTGGGTATCGGAGTGCTAAGTAAGTGCACGCAAGCTTATGTCAGTCAGTCTTTAACTCAAATTACTGATAAGACAACAGAGTCGATGATAAAATAAATATTGTGCTGCTTGTCCTACATATCGAGACCTTTTGTTTGCGCTTGTGTCTGAAAGAGAATAAAGTGTCAGTCAGTGACCTAACATATGTATATGACCATATTGCCAAATGAAACTGGTTGAAACAGTCTTCCAAGTCAGCATAACTTTGTGGCTAATGATCTAAAACAAATTCAGTAGCCAATCAAATATTTTCAATAATTATTGTTGCAGAAATGTAATAATACTGGGAAAAAATGGCAAAAACAGAAAAAACCCCATCTTATTAGGTTAGATGTAATACTAACAATGAATTTGGATGTGCCTTGAAGCCTTTCTGCCTCTATACTGTCAATTCCCTATTTTCAGGTTTCAGAAACAAACTATGTGTGTAACAACAAAAAAGGCGTCCAAACTACATCTGAGCTTTGTCATCCTGCTGTGCATTAAGGTTAATAATGGTGATACTGTGTGTATATAAGCAATTTCAGTGCTTCAAAGTCATCATAAAATTTTACATCTGACCATTTGTACTCTTTTTACCATTTACTCTGCAGCCAAGAGTCTTACATTTGTTTAGGGACTTAAGGGGGTAGGTGCTAATTCAGCGACCGTTCAAGTGGCTGTTTAGACATGTAGCACTCTTCAAGGTCTTCGTTAGTGTAATGCCAGGTCATATTCACACACAAAATTAGATCTAAATGTTGTTAAATTAAGGATGGTTTTGTGAAACGGTCATCCTCCCCCAAAGCTCTTTCTGGATGGACTCAATTGCTGGTAAATATTTTGTCTGTTCGCAGTTGTAAACTGACCATCAACTGTTTGTTTGGCTTCCTCCCTCCCAGTAGACTCAATAAATGCTGTGTTTCCTCCCGTACAGTGAGGAACAATGTTGAGTGCTGCTTCACAATACAGACCCTCTTTATGATAACCCAGCTCTCTCATAAATGCTCGCGACCATTCGCTGACCCTGGAGAGGATGTGTGTATCTACATTATTAGTGTTTATTAAAGTAAATCGGCAACAGCAGGCAACCTCCTCAGGCAAAATGAACGAACGTTTTGAGAATTCTGTTATCCCTAAAAGGCAGACATGAGGCAATTTCTCCATTGAAACCTGAACCCACTAAAAAGTGGCTTTGGCAAGCACAGAAAGGCCATTTTGAGCATCCAAGAGCCAAATGACTTAATGCACATAAAATCAATCCATGAACTCTTTGGTTGAGATTAGCTTTAAACAAGAACCGATCGCATTCTTTAGACCCGTCGTCAACGTTCACACACAAGCCCTCTGATTGACCGTCAGACAAACAAAACGATCGTGTGTTATTTGAATCCAGACTCCAAAGCGCGTCAGTGGACGTGTTAAGTGACTCCTGACAGCTCATTTGTTTTGGGCCTCCCACTAAAGAGATTACCAGAGGCAAATACCATCAATGAAGGGGGTTCACGGAGATAAATGAAGGTATTTGTTTAATACAAACTTACTTTATGCAGCTGCCAAGTTCTAGATGAAGTGGAGAGGGGGTTTAGGGCAGTGGAACTGGATAAGACACAGATTCAGAGTATGAAAATCATCCAAACGCTAAAAATGGAAGATGATTCGGGCATGTCGCCCACTTTGGGGGATTTGTTTAAAGAGCTTTTGAGTGATTCATTGTCAGTGGAGAAAAACAGAAGTAGTTCGACTAATTAACCTGCGTATGGGTGAATTCGTGTCTGTATGTTTGAGTGCCTGTCTACCCGGAATTTATGGAAACAATTTCAAGATAGCTCTCTCATAATCGCATCGGCATGTGTTATAAGTTTAGGTTTTGTAATGTCTCGCATGCCTTTGGAAAAATGGTTTTATGTTGTAGTGTAGAGCAGCAATTCGCATCAGAAGAAAGAGAAGAACTCTGTTGTCAGATGCAAATCTTACACAGACCTTTATTGTTCTTTTAATAGTTGATTTTTACACCACATACTGTACATACAGGCCACCGCAGTCCTTCTCAATAATGTACATACCTTCTCATTTACAAATTTTTACAGACATTTTGAAGTGGTCATAACATACTTAACCTTCTTTAAACAGTTCATTCTCCTAAACATACTTTAATTTTCCTTCTCAAAACAACATCTTGGCTTTTAAACCAGTGTATCGAACCTTCCTACTTCATGAAGACACTACGAAAATATGAATAACAGCAAACCAATGTCCATGAATGGTTGCTAATATAAAGTAGCGCCAATCATCAAGTCCATCTAGTCGTATCCAACTCTACTCCAAAGTTTCCTTCTAAATCTCACATCAACATTTCTCAAGCCCTCATTCAACATTCAACTTTTCTTCTACCCTACAGTCCTTTTCTACAACAACTTTCTGCTTTGACAAGCATGTACATGCACTGGGCCCACATAATACAGGCAGGACTCAACAAGTAAAGCTCCATGCAAGATGCTACATTGAAATATTCATCCATCATTTTGGGGGGTGGGGGGTGGGGAACTTATGGCTCAGGTTTGATTTTTGCATTAACAAAATAGAAAATTTTCCATTTGGACAGTTTGAAATCATATTGCTACAAAACGTAGCATTTTGTCTTGATAAATTATACCTTCTGATTTAAATATAAAATGGAGCTGATAAAACATCTGTTTCATGGGAATGTACTTGTAAGACTTGCCTTCCAGTAGAGCTATGAATCAGACTTTTACAAAGTATTCATTGCTTTAGATATTTCATCTTTTCTCAGTGGGTATTCGTCCCTTCTAAAAGCTAAACACAGTGCTTTTAATAAAAACAAAAAAGAGCTACAGTAAATATCTTGAAGTTTAAAAAAAAAAAGTACAACTATTTGCAAAAAAAAAAAATCAATATTAATAAAACAAAATTATGACCAAACTAACAGTAAACAAGACTAGATGTGTGATCTTGCGCTTTCACACAAATCAACGTGGTGATTAAAAGTGTGCGGGATGTGTCTTCAATCTTCAATCCCAAGAGATCCACACAGTCGCCTCACGAATACTGTCTTTCTGGTACTGGTGCGGCCCACATGGACCTGGGAGGGTTTTGGGGGGAGGGATTTAGTAATAATAGCTGCCATTGTGGACAGTAACAAAAACACTGCTGTAGAAACACACAGTCCATACACACACATAAATACAAGTCCTCCGCACGGTGCCACTCCATGTACACCTTGGGATAGCTTAGTCTTTACACCATGGTCTCCTTTCTCTTGCCCAATGAGCAGATTGAACGCTTGTCCTTTTTGGATTTGCAGGGCAGGAAGGGGGCGGAAATTGAAGATGATGATGAAGAGGACGAGGAGAGAGTGGAGGTTGCGGAGGGCGTCGGGCTGGGGGGCTCCTCAGAGCTGGGGGATGAAGGGGCAGAGGCCGCGGCCCGTGGACAGTTCTCATCCATCTCTTCCATATGGATGATGGCGGAGACGGAAGATGAGCGCCGCTTTGTGCAAACGTCGGTACTGGCAGGGGTGCACAAAGATTCGCTCTCAGGGAGCGGTGAATCTTTATGGGTCGACATGGCAGTGCGGAGGCAGTTGAGCCACTGTTGCTTGTGGAAGACGTCATTGACCTGCAGTGTGTGGGACTGGCCCTGAGATGGGTCCTGGAAGCGTACCCGGAAGATATTCTTGGCTAAAGGGGGGGAAAAAGATATTCCAATGAGCAAAAGGAAACAAGAAATGACAAAAGGAAAATGTGTGATCAGCTTGACGTTGAGAGTCGTCAACCTTACCTTTATCGGCATTACTAAAGGCCCCTCGGAATGAGCCGCCCATGCGGACGTCTCCGTCCTGCAAGTCTTCCAAAACGAGATCCTGCACTGGGATCGGCTGGCGGTACACCTGGAAACAATGCCGATCGTTCCGCATAACAGGCCGGGTCAAGACCAGAACCTCCGTGAAGAGAAACACATGCACCTTCTAAAAACAAGGCAAAGGAAACAGAGAGATCTGGTTATTGACGTGTTGTTTGAACGTTGGGCTGATTTGCAAGTATTAACAATTTTCTCTCCTGGCGCTCTCAAAGATTCCCTTGTCATTGTGTCATGGGTTTGAGAGACAAAGGGAGCTAGTTCCTTCCCTCTAATGGCCTTGTTTGGAATATGGTGGCTTTTGTGTGTATATTTCCAGCCAATAAAAGACAAGTGATTTGCCCCCAGCGGTTTGGGCTGTTATGGGTGTTTGTATTGAAGACAAAAACTCACCGTGCCACTTTTGTTGCGAAGTTCCCCATGGCAAAGCAGGCTCTTGCACTGCTCTATGCGAGGGTCTTTCTGTCTGTCATCCAAATATTCCAGCTTATCGATATAGTACTGACACTCGGACTCCCCTTTCTTCATGTTTATGTCAGCTAACACGGCCTGAATGATGCTTATCTGGAAACAAGGAACAAAGGCAGCATTAATATCAAATGTCACCTAAACGACTCAATTTGAAAGCCTACAGTTGCTAGGTTTGTGTCTGTTCTTACCGCCTGCTCAAGGCTTGCTGTGTCTGGGTGATCTGGTGGTGTGTGTCTTAAAATCTCTTTCAGGAGAAGCGGGTATTTGACCAGTCGTGAACGAGGGATGTCTAAGAAGCTCCACAAGTCTAGTTTCCTGCTGAAAGGTGACTCAAGGCAGCGCTGTAGGAAGTCCTGAACTCTTGGGTCCTGTTTCTTCTGGTCAAGCAAGGCTTTGGCAGCCAGCTGGTTACTGCAATATGCCCTGTACGCATTTAACCTTGGCAGCTGTGGAGGAAAGCGAGAGTTAAAGTCTTAACAATCTAACAATGTTAGCGTGCCTTTCATAATAATGAAAAGACAATCAAGAGAGAGATAATTACCCAGTCCACAACAATCTTGCCGATCTGTCCCACTGTGCCATCTGGGCCTGTAGCCTTCGCCAAATGAGCGAGAAGATCTGATTGGGTAAAGAATGAGTTAGCACTACTTGTCGTCAAATTCATTAAAAACTATAAGGTGTTGTATAAAATATTCACCTTCATGAAGAGGAATATACGCATCTAAGTCTCCAAAGATGGCTGTCAGCTCCTCCTCAGACATGATAGAAAGTTTCAGCATTGGGTCATGGTACGCCTGGAGACACAAAATTAGAAAATGATGAGTAAATAATAGCAGCTTCTAATTTTACAGGGAGAGACATTTTTGGCTATAAATGGAGGAAGGAAGCGAGCCAATGTATCTGACTCTGAGAGCACAGCCAAGAACTTATTCGGTCTGTTTGCTTTAAATGTTCTATCAAAAAAATTTGAAATGGACAAACCTTTCGGGCTAATTTCAGGTCTTCAATCAGGTCCTGTTCTCCTCGAGACAGCTCAAAAATAGCCTGGAGAGACAGAAAACGAACAATCACATTCATAACCAAGAAAACTGTTTGGGTATTTTTAGTCAAGCCCCCTACATATCTGTCTGATTCCTCGCTTTGGTGTGAAATATTTGAGGGGCTCACAGTTTGCTGTAATGTCTGATTACTAGGTCTAGTTGTGAATGAAAGGTGAAAGCTTTGTGCGTCAGACCAGCCAGTCTGTGTTAGCACTGTACGGCTGACTCTGAGACGCCAGAATGCAGCCGGACTCTCTCAGCTCCATTCCACTGCGTGCCAAGAGCACACGCCAAAAAAATACGGCCAGACCGAGAGAGGTAGAGCGAGGCAGAATAAAAAGAGAGCGAGAGAAGGAACAGGGCACTTTCCAAGCCCTAGGCCCTCTGGGTTTAATAAGTCACACAGGCCTGATTCAGTAGCGTCTGGCAGGGGGACTGAAAGTGGATTTAATAGTCTAGCTGTCTGGATTCTGTAGCTCCGACTGTACTCACCTCTTGTCTCTTAATCTCTTTGGTGGAAAAGGTTCCTTTCTGATGGACGTCCAGGGTCTCGGACCAGAGCGTGCTGTTTCGTCGCTTGGGTGGTGTGGGAGCCGCGGCCTTGCTGCAGGGTTTCTGCTGGGGCACGCCCGGAGACCGCCCGTCGCCCCGAAACGAGGCCTGGAGGGTCTGGCCGAAGCGTCGGACGGCCCCATTCTTCACGGGAGAGATGAGGTTCGCCAGCGAGGTCACTCGGCCAAGAGGCCGCACACGCTTAGTACAGGGTTCCTATGAAACACAAGGATGGAAATAAACATTAAAACTTAATCACCCCCTACTGACCACAACAGATTCCTTAGTGCTTCATTAACTGCACAACTGCCAACACGAGAAGGCTAAAAACCGAGAATGGAGCACAAGTTGCTGCCTCACATAAACAAAGGCTATCGTAGGAGTCACTGGATACACTCTCCACTGTTGCGGGTGTGAAGGGGTCAACCGGAGGTCAGGATGATTGGTGTTTCCTGGGTGACAGACAGCTAGGCGCGCTGTTATGCCAGTCACGTGAAATTGACCTCATAAAAAATTACATAATAACAGTATATGTATATATATGTATATATATGTGTATATATATATATATATATATATATATATATATATATATATATATATATATATATATGTATATATATATATATATATATATATATGTATATGTGTATATATATATATATATATATATATATATATATATATATATATATATATATATATATATATACATATATATATATATATATATATATATATATATATATATATATATATATATATACACACACACACACACCTACACATACAAACACGAACAAAGATCCCTCTCTGACTGCAACCCTGGAGACTCAGGGTTCAAGAGGCATGACTGGAATGTAGGAGACCTCAGTCAGCTGTCCCACACTGATGACCCACACACGCTCAACATCATAGCCTAACTATAGCAAACAGGCCCCCTGATCAGGGTGGTTGTTCACTTAACGGAGACAAATTTGCTCTCTCAAGGAGAAGTTTAAGAGCTGTTGGTTGTGTGTATTTATGTGGGTCAGATGGACCACCACAGGGAGTTACAGATTTGACCCAGGACTTTAAACAGGGTGCACTCTACTCCCTTCTACTCTGTTCCTCTCTCTCCTTTCCTCCATTAAGAGCTGTTTATGGCTTCGTGTTGAGGCAGGCCCTGTAGCCCTTGCGTGAGAGAGACAGGCACACCTGAACCCCCTGGAAGAGGGGGAGGTGAGCACTCTCAAACCCTATATCCATAATGACTGGGCCTCCAGCCAACAGACCTGAGAAGGGGGGAGGGGGGGGGATCAAAGCAAAGGAGATCTGAGACATTGATCCTACACTCTGGAGATTTGACTGAAAAATTCTCCTACCATTCCTGGAACAATGTGAGCTTTGTCGTCAAAAACGTGTTTGCGTCTTTCAAACAACGAGAACAAAAAGTACTATGTGCTTGCACTTTTTAAAAATGCACATTTCAATTGATTTTCCAGTGCTGGATGGTTTTCCAGCTGCTGAAAGTATACAAAAAAAGGACGTGTTGTTCTCATCTTGGCAAAGTGAAACCAAGGAACCATTCCTCCGACCAGCGGAGACAGCTGCCGAGCAGATCTACGACTTTATTCTAGCAGGAACTGCAACTGTGGCCCAAGCCCAACTGGACTTGGCCACCCAGATCCGCCTGCCTGCCCTTCCTCTGCTGTAACATATCATGCAAGTAAACATGAAGACCACAATTGAACCTTCTCCACCGGTGGCCAAAAACACATGATGTTGGGGAGACTGACCGCAGAGGAAGCAGTCTGGCTCAAAACTGAATTTAAATGACACAAGAGTACCTGTGCAAGCCATCACTGTCTCTAAGCAAATAATCGCAGTGTTGCTGCTGCCTATTGCAGTCTTCCTGCTGTTTAGGGAAACCCTGCAATAATAAACATTTTTTAAAAAACTCTAGATTATCTAGTGGAAAGAGCAACATGTAGGCAGACAGATAGACTGATAGTGTGGCTATTTCTGGCTTTGTTGACTCTTAGGGACCCCCTGGGAGAGTCACATTGGGAGAACTTAGCAGGGGGAAGCCTCCCCCACAGGAACCAGTGTTTAGACTACTGCTGTTAAGTAATGTGTGAGTGTGTTTGCTTAGCTATACGTTGGGGACAAAATTGTCACTAAAGTTGGCTAAATGTTGGCTAAAGGTTCCATTGGGAATAACCCCCAAACGTAAAGGAAAATTAAGTAATATAATAATTTTTTTTTTAATTCTAAAAATGCAAAAGATTTTCTTTTAAGAGTACAGTTAGTCTTTTGTTATTATTAGCTGTGAATAAAAACAAGAGAAGTCTATGGTATTTTGCCATGAAAATGATTACCTGGTAATCAAACAAAAAAGTTTGTGATTAAAAAAAATTAATGAGGGGAACCAAGCTCTAGTTAATGTCCCTCAGCCTTGAGCCACAACTTCCTAAAAATCTCCTGATTCATTCATAATTTGCTACTTCTGCTTTAGCTTTCCCGACAACTAAACCACTTCTGTGGCCACTTCCGAATCCGAATTGAAACCGCAAATAGGAATAGCAGCCAGCTGAAAAGTAATATAAATGCTTTTTTTCTGGGTCTTAAATGCATTTCTAAATACTCAGAGCAGGTCTCAAGCACACCTGGGCTATGGGCTGTGATTGCTTTCAGACAGCTGGAATGTTCTTCCTCTCTGCCTGCTCTCACACCTTCAAAAAAAGCCCAGAGGGGTTCCCCAAACCATTAATATACCTGCAAAACTTTTGCTCAGGTGTACAGCCAAACAAACAGGCTGTATAGGCACATTTAGCCACCACAATGACAAACTGACAATTTCAAAAAAGTTAAAATGTAAACCAGGAACTTAAGGACCATAGCTGAGAAGACCTTTAGCCTTGTTGATTTGCCGATCACTCACTCAAGTCTCACACCCTTGAGAAACACACCTGTAGTTCTTACTCCTTTAAAGGCAAGTGTGTGTACCAGATAACAACAGGGCAAGGTTCTGACTTGGCTGATAAAGAAAGTGAACGAACTCAAACATATTTTTATCACAGAGCAAAAGAAACAAAAGGACAGTGATTAATCGCCTTTGGGTCTCACCTCTAGTTCTTTGTAAGTCTGGTTCTGGTAGTCTATCTTCTGTAAAGTCCGTTTGATAGGTACCACACAGGGTTCATCGTAAGCCACCATTTCTTTCAATAAAATCCACTGGTTGGTTTCTGTTATTTCCAAGGGTCGGCAATAATCCACAAGTGATTCTTAAATAAATACGCGATGTAACATAAGGGGTCTGAAAACCTCTCCGTCCCCCTAACCTCTGATTGTCCGCCTGAGCGGAGCTTTCTAACTTCTAAACACACTCTCTGTGTGTGTGTGTACTCTAACAATCTCTAACTTTGCTCTAGGGATGTGAGAGGTAGGGAGTGCTCATATACAGAGAGTTTTGAAAGGGGCGGAGTCCAGATGTAAACTAACCAATGGAAAGAGTGTGGAGGAGGGGATATGTAAAAGAATCTGAAGAGAAATCTGAAGTCTGAGAAAACCTGACTATCTCTGCAACCTCATATCAACAAAGATTTAGTCTACTAGATATTACCAAATCAGAAAATGTATTATCAAAACATTTCATGGTCCACAAAGCAGGAGAGCTTATAAACATTTTGTAAAAAAAACTGTTTATTAAATAATCCTTTTCATTTTTATAAACTCATTTTCTGCTTTAAAAACCTCCCATATTCCCCAGTTTGCAGTAAAAGTTTTAAGATAAAATGCAAAACAGCCTAGCATTGTTGTGAGTGAAAGCGTTTCTGTTTGCAATGTGGATTGGTTTATGTATGTCTTTGAGTTTCATGAAGGGTGTAAAGTACAGGCATATTTGCATTGAGATCTCATGAAGAACTGGGTCATTATCACCCATTCATCGGTGGGGAGTGATCAATTACAATATCAATCAGGGCTGAGGGGGTCACGCACACAGTGCACTGGTGGCTCTCTGTGTATTGGAGGTATGTGTGAAGGTCTGATAAATCAAAAAGTTTCACTGGTCCAAACCAGAAACTGACCCAGACCACACCATAAACAAATCCTGCTTAACAAAAGCTGCTTTTCTCTCTTTTTTTCAGCATACACAAAACCACACAGCCATTGACCTCCACGTTTGGGTGACCGAAAATCCACTAGCACTATTGTTTACTACAGACCCAAATCTTTTACTGCTACCTTCCCACACTGTCAGCAGAGGTATTAACTTCAGCTGTGCAAATGGACTAGCATGTGACGGCACGTTTTAAGAGAGATTTGTGTTAAAAAGTGTGAAAGTGTTGGGATGCGTGCTAAGCAAATGGAGATGAACGATGTGCAGACTCTAAGCTCACCCTCCTGTGTCAATACAAACGTGTGAAACAGGACATGCATTAATGTGTTTGGATCAGGACACCTTCCACTGCTCAGTGGACGGGTCAAACGGAAGCAGGGTTATTTGCTAATGGTTGTGTTCAGTTTACACATTATTCTATTATTCAAAACATTACACTGCCTATTTTCACAACTAATCACTGTATTTTCATAGTGTGTGTGTGTATAAAAATCACATTTACATACTTTTTTATTTTTTGTTCAACTAACTAATTGAATTGTAAGTGTACTGAAAACCAACTAAAACCAAAACCAGATACATTAACAATGACTAACCTACACTCTTCAAAACATCTTTCTTTGTGTTCCACAGAATGACAAAAAATCATACGGGTTTGAAACATCATGAGGGTGAGGGAATTGCAAGGTTTCGATTTAAGGTAAACCATCCCTTTAACAATCCTTCTCAGTTCCTCAGAACAGCATTTGCAACATCCTCTTATGAATTAAGAAACTGAAAGCGCAACACAAATTTGATGACTAATCGACAAAATCATATAAATGTAAACGTGTGAATTTATGTGAATTGCAGTAAAACACAGTAATATATGGCACATTAACCAATGTCAATGTTATCCATTTTACCAATACAAGTCAAATGGGTGGTACTAAACAAGTGAAATTAGCTTAAAACATTTTTATATACGATATATGCATGCATATATAATTTACATATATTTTTAGTTACACTGTAATAAATTGTACTATTTTGGACAATGTTTGAAACTTTGTATTGTCATGTTATTTCATTTGTAAGTCGCTTTGGATAAAAGCGTCTGCTAAATGACTAAATATAAATTTCCTCCTTATGATAAATCCTTTGTATTCCATTTGTATTCTAAGTTGCTTTGGATAAAAGTGTTTGCTAATGAATAAATATAAAACAGAAATTATTAAACAAAAGAATACATGATTTTAATAATACCCATCTTTGCCATAAGTATATTAGATGTTGGTGCTATCATTTTATAACCAAATTAGCAGCAGTTAATGACTTCAATCATGTGGCTACTTGGCACATAATGGTTAAAAATGGTTATGTATGGCTAAAAATCAAAGATTGTGTGGGTGAAATCCATAACAGGGTTCCTTCATTGCTCACCCCATGGTTCTCTGCGTGTTTTGACGAGAGGTGTGGTAGTCATATTGCATGAGAGCTTGGCTCAGCCTGCATCCCCTGCGGGCTAACACCTCGACACACATGACAGCTGGACATCTGGGTGTGAAGCACAAACACAGCACTCCTACTTTAGTGATAAACACCAGCACACAAGAGTGACTCACTTCATGCAGGCCGTGTGTGAGCTTGCCTAACGGGAAAATGCGAGCCAACTTGCTACGATCTGATAAACCTCTGTTGCATATGCAGCGAGCGGAAAGGTGTGCAGTGGATCGTAGTGCTGCCCCCTGGTGAATAATTCAGTAGTATTGCAGTTCAGGTGACTGTGATGGAATTTCAAATTTTATTTCTTCCTGGCTGGATGTTCCAGGATGCATTATCTATACTTGTACAGACTTTGATTAGTAACACAAAGAACATCTTACAATAAAACCTCTTCTGTTCGAGTTTTTGAAAACTTTCTGTTTCTAATCAGTGTTGGAGGAAATTGCATCTACTGTAACAAAGGTGTGGTTACAAGACAAGCCCGTACTGGGAATAGGCTGTAGGTGTGTGACATCTAAATGTGTAGGTGTACACTGTTTTTCTCTGGAATCAATCTATCAATTGCCATCTCTACTTCATGGCCCACCCCCCATTCATTCATCTTCTGTTTGGGATCTTATCTGCCTTTTTCCTTCCGTGATGCGATCCTCCATGATGCTTACAAAATGTAAATATGGTAACCCATCATGTAAATGTAAATATTCCACAACATTGTGACATTGCAACCTGTATGAATTTCTTCAGTGGAACAAAAATAAGACTCTCTTGCTTCTGAAGACTTGGAATATAGCACAAAAATCACATGAGCCACTTTTATGGTGTGTTTGCATCCTTTCTGAAGCTAGAAAGCACCAGTCCACATTATAATTGCATGCATCTACATTCTTTAAAACATCTCCTCCTGTGTTCCACAGAAGAAAAATCATACAGGTTCAGAATAACATGCAGGTAAGAAGATGGCAAGTTTTCCATTTTAAGGCAAACTATCTCTATAACAATCTATCTCAGTTCCTGAAAGTCATTTGCAACATCCTCTTATAAATAAAGAAGCTGAAACCAAAACCGATAAATCTAAACTTGTGTTAAGTTATATGACTTGCAGTAAAATACATACGTGGCACATTAACATTAATTTTACTATTATACCGTAATTTGCTTTTTAGTCGTTTCTTATTTTGGTGTGCCGCCAAAACTCCATCTACAGAAAAACAGATAAAAATCACACACATCCTGATCTCAAGTATACTTAATTCCAGTTGAGTCAACGCACCCTCAACAGAGGTGGTTGCCACCAAACAGAGCAGGTAACTAAATAACACACCCCTCCGTCCAGACACACAACAGAGTCAGGACGCATCCCACACACGCATGCAGACTCATTCCTTCTCATTCTCACAGACTTCAACAATCGCAGTCTGATCTAAATCGGATCAGACTTTAAGCTACGCAAGTTAAATTAGTCACAGAGTAAGAACTTCAACTGACCATTTAAAGACAACATTATGACACTTCTTAGTTTGATTGTGCAAATTCTGCAGTTGCATTAAGCAGGATCTGATTTAACAAATCTCAATTTGACAGTCTCAGGATGACAAAGTAAGTTCATCAGAACAAGGCCCTGAGGGGAGTGCAGAGGAAAATAAAAAGGGTGGCTGCAGGACAGGTGATTGTACAAAAAGCCCACCTCCCCCAATATGCATTCTCAAAGGTGTGCTGTGGGGAAGAGAATTGGGAACTTTTGTTGAAACAAGTTTCACTCTAGGGTCAAAATGAACAAGTGACTGAAACATTTCAAAGATTGGAATTGAAGGCATTGGAGGCCTTATTCCTCAAGTCATTCCAATCCTGCATGACTTTTTCTTCATTGGATCTATATATGATTTATAATCTCACACTCTAGCAATACTATACTAAAAAGAATACATTTGCCAATGTTGGGCATTTTGTTATGAGATGTTTTTGTGCAATAACCTCCGCCAGCTTTTTTTTTCCATTCCTTAAGGCATGTAGGCTCTGGTGAATCAGAGCTCTCTCATCTCGTAGGCGCAAGACTGATGAAAGTCATCTCAGTTATATTGTTCTCCTGTCTGTCAAAGCACAGAGGATCTGGGTGTGCTCAGTGTGACCTCTTACTAAACTGTAAAAAAACATTGGGTTGCTATGGATTTGTATTAATAAATCAACTGTTTTCTTTCAGAAGGAGAAAAGTACAAAAATATACTAGAGAGGAGTCAAGATCGGTGCAGAGTTAAATTCAGAGTCAACTTGTTAGTTTACACAGCAGCGCGTCTTAATTAAGCCCTTGCTGAAATGAGGATAATTACTGACAGTTATTATGGAAAGTTTACGGTTTAGGGAGAAATGACATTTTGGATTATCAGTGGAAAGATTTTCTATGATTAAATTCCTCCAGTTTAAGGTTAAAAGGCTTTGATTTCTGCCATAAACAAGTGATTTCATCTAGGATTCTTGTGCAAAATGGCTTTGATTTTGCTGACAAATATGGCAGAGGGGGGCATTTTTTCTTTCTTGATGTTGTTATAATCAGACTTTGATGTTGTTTTGAGGCATGTTGTGGACAGACTGACTTCAGGGAGTAATTTAAAAAACAAGACCTCTTGATTTGTGTATTTCGATAAATCAGTTGTGCCAAATCTGCCCGATGTTGTTTAGCTGGTTTTCTTACCTTGAAGTCAAAGCTGCATAGACTGACTGCGTCTGCATCATCCTTCTCTCTGCGCTTGCGTTTCTGCAAAAAAGAAAACAGCCTTTAAGAATCTGAAGCACAATACACATCTGAACTAAAAGGGGACACTTACAAAAACTGTAAAAACTTTCTGGCTTTGAGAGTGGAACCAAGGAAGACATTCTTTTGTCAACTTCTCTACACTTTTCCTTTAGTTTCCCAAAGACTATGCAAAGTGCATCCTCAAAAGTTGGTGGTATTACAGGTTACAATGGCTCCTAAGGAGGTCCACTAAGACTCAGGAAGGACATCATTATCCCTGAGGCCTTTTAGCACCTGTGTGTGTGAGTCGGGGGCTGGTGGGGCATCTGGCTAGTGAAAATTCTACCTGTGGAGTGTGTGCACGGTGTGAAGGGGTTATAAGCTTTTTTTTGCAGTTCTGCGGTGGGCCACCGAGAGCCCTCAGGGTCTCTGTTATTAGCCTATGTTCTCTTTACTAGACTTTTCCCAAAACCACTTTACGAAACTGTTCAACACAGGCCATTTAAGACAGTTTAGTTGGTGGCTGAGTTCTAGCTTAATGAACCTCCAAAGCAGACATCTGCCCCTCCATATAACTAGGCACACATTTTGTATTTTATTTAATAATAATAATAATAATAATGATAATTATGTATGAATGTAATGGACAAAATACCGTTATTAAACCCAAAAGTAAAGTGGGAGGTTTCTGAATGCTAGTAAATCTTGACTATTAATCCAGATTGAGGCTGCGTATTTAAAAATGGGTGGTAGCTTTAACCCAAATGTACCTATAATCAACATTACACCTTTATATTCAACATTTACCAAACAGGGCTAGTTTTTAAGTCAATTAAGATTTTGTTTATACGACTAGTATCAGTTGAAAAACCCCTATTCATATTGTTGCTGCCGCAAACAGAAGTTATGTCTTGATGAGCTCTTTGTTTTCTTATTGGGTGAAAGCATTTAAGTCATGTGATCAAAACTAAACACCCTACAGCCAGCTCTCCTCGAGTTTCACTGAAGCAATGATTAGATTAGGCTAATTTAACATCACACCCACTGATGGAGAACAAGTTGGCACACTAAAACAATAAATGGCAAGCTATCATTTAGCAAATCCCCATTCACAGACAACAGGGAGAATTAATCAAGACCCTGATTGGAGGGTTTTAGTTGAAAGTGATGATTGCTGGCCAATCAGAAGCTGAGCTAATGAGTGAATCACAGGTTACTCATGCTGTTTGGTTTTGAACATTTTAAGAGATAACGCAGATAAGCAGCTGCTTTTGTGTTATCTGAGAATGGAGAAGAGCTTATAGTCTGAAGTTTACAAGTTGCACCGATACTGCTAGTGTATTTAGATAAAAATCTATGTAAAATGAATAATTAGGTCAACATTGGAAAGCATAAAAAAAAACCACTCAAAATAATAAAACTAAAGCTTCACAGCAAGAAGAAAGAAAATTGAGAGCAACAAGAGAAAAGGTCAATGATAGACAAGCCGTGTATTTTGGCTTCAAACTGCATGTTCCTGGTGGACAAACCATAAATGGATATTACTGCAAAGAATTTATGAAAGCAAACGGCTGCTGGCACAAAAAGCATGAGATTATTACAAACAAGCTCAATCAAAGTCACGTTTTTGGGACACTCTGCATATTGCAGGGGTCAGTAAGATCTAGGATGAAGAGTTTGTGCACATGATGGCCAAGACATGTGGTTTGCATATTGTGATTTTGACAGATCTGGACAAAATCAATATGCACATAGCCCATCTGTTAGAGAGAGAACACTGATTACCAATCAACGAGGGGAAAAAATCTAAAAAGCAAAAAATGAAATGGAAAAGTCAACACGAAATGGTGTTTGCAACCCATTAACTTAACGTGTAATGTGAAATTTTCCAAGTAAAACTGGATATTCAATTAGGGGAAAAAGTAGGATAGGACTTCCATCAGGCTGACTGGATGTGAACAGTGGACTTGTGGTGGTTAGTAGAAAGGAGTTGAAAAATAAGACAGCCTGAAAAGTTGTTTCAAAGATGAAAAAGGAAATCTTTAAAGTTAGAATTTGAATTATAGAATCGGAAAAATTATTGTTTCCAAACGGGTTTCCCCTCAAGCTACCATTGTTCAGGTAGTTTCATCCCAAACTGATGCCATCAGTAGAACCAATGCTGCAACTTAAGCATGTCACCTTTACAAAAAAGACTTAAGGGCACATTTTTTATATATATATATATAAAACGAAAGTATAATGTTCATTTGTCTCAAGCTGCTTCCTGTGTCTTCTGCAATCAGTCTGACTCACATTGTAACAGTAATCTAGATGCTACAGAAGAAAAAACACACATTTGTATGAATGCCAAACCAACAAATCAATTTCATTAGAACTACCTTAGTTTCCATTTGAACTGAATTACTTAAATTTCCTTTAAATTATGCAACATATTTTGCATATTGGAAGACAATGAAACCAGACATTTGAACATGTCTGATACAGACAAGCTGTCGAATTTAAATGCGGCAGTATCACAGAGGTCTGCAGGCCGCTTCCTGCATAATCCATCTGTTGTTGCACCACCTCGTTGACCCTGTGGCCATGCAGACGGCCTTAACCAGAAGAACTGCTTCCACGTTAAAGACAAAGATTCTACGCTTTTATGTTCCAGGAGTCTGAGAAGGAATAAGAGGAGGGAGGAATACTCTTTCACCTCGGCAGGGTTTTGAAGGTGAGATAATGGCGCTCGAGCTGGAAGCCTAATGAGACCCATGTGCCCACTAGATGAGCTAATGTGTGTGTTCATGAAAAAAAAATTACATATCAAAGGAACACTTTGGCATGGGATAAAGCGGTCCGTCTTCTTTCCCGTCTTTCCACCCCCCCCCCAGTTTTCCTACAGATGAGAGATGGATTGCGTTTCACTTGGCCTTCATAAACTTTGGAATGCTCTAATCGGGCTCTATTCTCTGTTTTCAATCACAAACTAGTTTGCATTTACTGCTTAACTGATTCAGTGGGAATAAGGACTTTGGATATAGTTTGGTGGAAATTTGGGGGGAGAGAGAGAGACACTTGGGAACTTATCAGTGGCAATTTGTGCACCAGCTGAACCAGAGGCACACGATGCCATGAGAGGATTGAGATGTCATCAGTTGGCGACAACGTGATGGTTGAGTGGAACACAATATCTGCCAAAATTTTCATAAAGGGCAAGGGGAAAGTACACTCACCAACTTGTGTGTAGGAAAAAGATGGAAGGTTTAACAAAAATGACCTTATGGGTGTAGTATTAAAGTTTCTGAGGCATGAAAACTGGGGAACCGTAGCAAAGCACCATTAATGAACCTACAGCATTTACGTCATTTAAAATACAAAGGTCACCTGTTGTATGTCCAATTTTTTTTTATATTAAAATTTTAGTCCCGCTTTATGCTTTAAAGTATGTACTTGTACACTTTAAAGTATGTACTTACAGGCTGTAATATTCTGAAACAGAGTGGTAATGTAAAAGTGAATAGAACAGTCATTTCTTATTTCCTTATGGCATTGAAAACTGTATAGTTAAACAGAATCGCCTAAAAAGATTCCATTCAGCATCTATTCTTCTGAGAAGGCACTGCAATAAGCCGTATTATGAAACAATTAATCAAAGACTGTGGCCAAATCAAGAAAAATCCTATCTAGTAGTTAGTTCAGTATAAAAATATTGATAAAGTATTGGTAAGTAGCCAAATTTAATTAAAAATGTACTATTTCAGCTAATCTGATTTAAAAAAAAAAAAGACTTTTTTTCTTACATCCTGCCCAATATTGTCCTCCAGAACAGGATACAAACTAAAGAGTGTATCTATGTAGGTTATGATATATACACCCTCTTTGGAGAGGTGACACGAAGACTGTTTCAAATCACTTATTCAATGACACTTATGATGCTAACTCAGTAGCTAGCTGCCTGTGTTGACAGTAGACAGCAAGGTGGCTTGGAAAAGAATTACTGTGTGTTTTGTATGCTTGAGAAAGAGTTGAGCCATATGGATGTCATAAGCTACTCACCAGCGTGAAGTCCCACTGGGGTCCAGGTGTCAGGAAAGTAAAAGAACTTCCTCGTCTCAATGACGGCCTACAGCAAGAAAAACAAAAGATAAGATTCTCAAAACAATTATACTTCTATAGCCATTTGAAATAAAACATTTAATTCCCTCTTCACACAGAAAACCAGACAAATACAAAGCATCCAACCAGACCCAGACCTCTGGTTGTGCAGTAATGACGTAGACCGTGCAGCCAAACCTTGTAGATAAATTAGTTTGTCCATAACCCAACAATTTCAGTGTGCCCACAAGAAAAGCCCATAAATGTAAAGACACATCCTGTACGTACCACACACCAAGCCTGGTGTAGCTCTGTCTCCCGTGACACTGCATCCTGGTCTGCAGAACCGATACAGAGAGAGTGTCACTTAGCCCCGATCTCTCTAACTCACACCAAGACACTCAGTTTCTGCCGTCTTTCAGCCACGTGCCCTTTCCTTCAGTCTCTATCCATCATGTCCTCTTTTACTCACAAATGCACTGCCCCTCATTCTTGGCTGGGCCCTTATTTGGGGACTGGTGACAACTGTCTCAGCGAGGTCATGTTTGCAAAGATACCCAGAGTTCCTTTTTAAGAAGAGCCGCTTCTTTTTTCAGCCACGGTAATGGGACGATTCTAAAAAGCCTTCAAAAATATTCTCACGTTTATCGTCAGCTAATCTACAGAACTATGATTGAATCATCATTAACTGAGTTATGTGCTACTGCTGTTGGATTGTTCATTTTAGCAACATTGCAAAGAAATTATCAATTACCCTGAAGCGCATGTCAGCAATATTCAAAAGAAAAGACTTCTGCCTCACAAATTACTCTGAAATCATTTTTGTTCACTGATGTAATCAAGGCCAAAAGGATGGTGAAAAATATTTTCAACAATATTGCATTACCATATGGCTACTTGCCAAATTAATACACTACTGATCAAAAGATTTTGTTTTTGAAAAGTCTCATCCACACCAAGTCTTCAATGATTTGATAAGAAATGATTACTAATTTAAAATAACTATTTTCTGTTTTCATATTGTTTTGTTTTTTTTTGCTGTGATGTAAAGCTGAATTTTCAGCAGTACGGAATCTATATCGGTGTCCACTAGAAAAAGACTCTTCTACAGTGGGTGGTCTCGACTGCTAAAGACAACAGGGGACTAAATATGTAGGTCAAATGACGCTGCCAATAACATGATGGAGTGTCCTCCATTCCGTGCTGCCATGCTGAGGAATAGACCATAGTCACGACAAGCAGACAGCATATTTCATTTATACAGATAAAAATAGACTTGGCTGTGACTGGGCCAATACAAAATATGTACTTACCTGGTGATAGGAAAGTGCAAACTTTTGGGAGTAATGCACAAATATTGGAACTTGCTGTCATAAAACGTGATGTTATAAAACACCATAAGACCTCTTGTCACACACTGTTTGTGTTTGCATGCAAATATTAGCTAAATTCATTACCTTAAAATTCACAACTTTCAGATTCATGATTAAAAAAATATTTGAACAAGCTTTTCTTCAATAGAAAATCTCCCAACGACGGCGTCAAAACAACCATCATCGATGTTCAAGGGGCAATATTAGTTATAATAATGTAATACTGTAAAATATTACAATTTAAAATAACTTTTCTATTTTCATGTTTTAAAATGCAATTTATTCCTGTGATGGCAAAGCTGAATTCCAGCCATTACTCCAGTCTTTGTATCGCATGATCCTTCAGAAATCATTGTAATATGCTGATGTTGAGCTTAACATCTCTCATCAATGCAGAAAACTTCATTTTTCTCTGAATTTTTGAACATACGGAAAGTGTTAAACAACAGTATCTATTTGAAATATTTTGTAACATTATAATTATCTTTGCTGGCACTTTTGACCAATTTAATGCTGAACAGAGGTATTAATTTACCTGAAAAATCCCTAACCTCAAAGTTTTGAAAGGTAGTGTACTATTTAGATATACTAATTCTGATCTGTCACACAGTTTAGACTGGCTAGCATGTGTGTACAGTAAAATGAAACATGGGCTGTGAGAATTATGTGACTTGAGACCTTAAAATCAACATGAGATCAAATCCAACAACCTGCGACTATTCTAATATGCAATATTCCACTCAATTCCCAGTGGAAGTGAATCCAAATTAAACGTCATCAGCTACTTCTGAACATGGTTGCAATATTGATTACAATATTTGGCGTACACCGAAATTTTGACTTGATTATCTCAAGCGAACCAATTGTTTTTAAAAGGGAAAAATGTGAAATATGGTCATGACCCTAGGGCAGAATAAAACACACCCATGACCTGTAGCCATATTGCATAAAATGCCAACAGCAGCGTTTCCCAAGCCTGTTCCTGGAGGCCCTCAGCACACTCTCCATAATCAAACACACCTGATTCACCTCATCAGCTCAATGTCAAAGACTCCAATGCCTGAAACAGGTGTATCAGATAAGAGAGACATCCAAAATGTGTGCTGTTTGGGAGCTTCAGGGATCCTATGAGTGTGTAGTGCTTCCAAAACATGTCTGGAATGCCGAGGTGTTGTCTGAAACTCTGGACACTGGCATGACAAATATGGACCAAATAGCACACACACCCCGTGATGGTTAGATCAACGCAAACATCTCAGAGTCTCTCACAGGCAATGTAACAGACTGCACAAATACACCAAATATGAGGCCTGCCCTGTTCTGAGAACTCCACAAGACATTACATCACTATTGTTACCACCTTCGAGTGTCAGCTGATCCGATACGAGTGTGGGAACATGCTACTTTGTGTTCATAGGTTGACGTCATTGACTGGTCGTTTTGATGTGTGGAAATTCATTTAAACACAACTGCACTTCTTGTGTACCGTATTCTGAATTTTGGACATATTAGTAGTCACAATGTACCATACAAACCAATATTTAGTTTTAAGGGGACGGTCAACATTGGTTTCAAGTTTGTTTTTTGTTTTTTTTCTGTCATTGAGAACGCAATCCCACTGACGTTAAGGTGGGAAAACACTGAAGGGGACTCGGGTTTGGTTTCACCGTGCTTTACGTAGCAAACAAAGGAGAGGCCTTGGAGGAATGATATGTCACTTACTCATCCAGATCACTCTACAACGGCTTCAAAAGCTCTCTTTGTTGTAGTCTCCACTGTCAAATACGAGACATCATATATAACGAACCTGTAGAAGGCCACGTAAAGGGCTTGAATGTCAAACAGGAGCAGAGAATAGATCATTTGAAATTGGATAACGGTTGCCTTTAACACATACGACATCCTGCTATGTGCAAAGCAGTGACGTTGTGCTCTTATCTTAACTATATCTAGTTTTCAGTGCGTACTAAATGAAATGCGTTACTGTCGACTAAATCCTTGGGGATTACTGGACAAAACAAGGCCAAAAACAAGATATTTAATAAGTCTATTTTGCTTTTCTGTGACGCAACACTACGTCAGAACATATGGTGAGCTATTCACGTCACTTTTTTTTTTCTCCTAGTTCATATAAGGCAAATATTAAGGCCCATTCACATCAAGAACCATAACTATAAAGATGATTAGATTAGCGTTCACATTAAGGCATGATAACATTGTATTTATTATAAGTACGTGCTGGAGTTATGTCATCTGCCACTTTAAATGCTCAAGCACTTTAGCTCAAGATGGATTCTGATTGGCTATCAATGTTTTTATCATTCATCAGCCGAAAAAAAATTCCAAATTTATCATTATAGTTGTGGTGTGGACTCTGCTATTCTTTAAAAATTTTTAAATTGAGTAATTATTAGTGTAAACAGGCCTTTACTACATTTATAATTAATTATAGCAAAAATCATTTTTAAACCATTAACTTTAATCAATACTGAAATCACAATTACTTTTTTCTTTTAATTTTCACATTCAATTAACAGAAAAACAAATGTAAAATGAAAATATCAAAATGGTAACACTTTAGTATAGGAACCAATTCTTACTATTAACTAGTTGCTTATTAGCATGCCTATTAATAACATATTGGCTGTTTATTAGTACTTATAAAGCACAGTTCTGCATGACCATATCCCTAATCCTACCCAATACTTACTTACTTAACTACCATACTAACTATTAATGAGCAAATTACAAGTTTGAGGCAAAAGTCGTAATTAATGGTTTAATAGCGAGAATTGAACCTTAAAATAAAGTGTGACCAAAAAAAAAAAGAAGATTTATAACAAAAATAATAAACTGATCAAATGGAGTTATAACACGACAACATAATTTCCATGTTTTCGTAATCATTAGATGCCAAATTCGCAATTGAAAATGCATTTAATAATAAACTTTGTAAACTATCTTGCACTTTTTATTCTATGGATAAAAGGGAAAAAAATCATGCAGCTTCTTGTAAAGTGGTGTTAATACATTTAAGTGATGACTTTTGACTTTTCAGACAATAAAGGTGGTGAAACAAATCCCATAAACTTACATTAGAGTAACTGCATTACATCACTAACCACTATTTTCTCAACTCTCTATAAACTGTTCGATTGAAAGATATTCCATACAATGTTACTCTTTGTTTTTGAATGCTTCCTTATGAACATTCCCTAAGATTCTACTTTTTCTATTTACAAGGTGACGTCATTGTCACGCTGGTGCTTTTGATGTGTATGATGTGTGATGTTTGGGTAAGAATTTATTTAAGCTCAGTTATACTTCTTGAAAGTCTTAGCAGCGTACCAGTTTGTATAATATCTAGGAAAGGGCTCTTTTGACGTCGGCCACCAAGCACATGCCTCGCGACACCCAAATAACCACCCTGGCAACTGCATAGCAACACACTAAAAACATTTAGAATATCATAGTGTCCACATAGCAATCATAGTGGCATGTAGCTCTCAAATTTTCCAAAAAAATGTAAAAATAAAGTTTCCATGCCATTTTTGTTGTTTTTTGATTGTATAAGAGGCAAATGGGTTCACATTTCCTGGTGTTCCAATCAGGCAGAAGGCTTGGCATGAGAGAAAGAAAACCAGACTCTCTGCCAAAATAAACTGTTGTTATTTCAGCCTGTGATAAAAGCGCATTTGATGCATCTGGCTTCTTTCTCAGGGTTTATGTGAGAGATCTTGTATATATTTGGTATGGCCTATTTATATGTGGTACCTTGGACACATTATCAGATGTCTTCTTTGTTTAATATTGGTAACATGGCTATACGCCAAGATCTGACAGATGTGACAGTCATTCATTCATTCTAAGCTTTTAATCAAAAAGATGAAAGGATCTGAAGATCAAAATCAGTGTCTTTTCATTCAAATAAAGATGCTTGCAGTATGTTTTTGTTTATTTTATATATTGTCAAATTATAACTGTTTAGTTTGGTAGTTTTTATTAAATCTACTTTGATGTACATACTTTGTAAACATCTTTAGCACTAAGATGTGAATGTTGTTAGTAAGTCAGTCAATTACATTACACAGCTGATTAAGTGATAATGCCGATTTAAAACACTGCCATGTTTTTGTGTAAAACTCTTCAGTCTGCATCACTGGTGAGTGCACATTTAAAACAGGTGTCAGAGGCTTGAGCTGAGCATTTTTCATGTTGTGGCTTGAACGCTGCTCTTATTTTTATGAGGCATTAGCGCCATTGTGTGGTGGGATCAAACATTACAGTAATACATACGCGCTCCTGCTGTCATGCTTTGTTTTCATTAGTCGTCATATTGCGGAAGCTTTTCTCACTTTTGAAAACACAACACACTCATACACCTATACTCATACACCCATTTAGTGGCATGTTACAGAGTAACTTATTACATATGGTTTATAATGTATAGATAAAACATTGTAAACGCAATCAACTAATACATTTTTACTACGTTACCAGATCAAAATGCAGTTCGCACAATTGCAAAGAGTGGCATATTTGGCAAAGGGATACGCAGACCACAATAGTGCGAGCATTGGAATAATAATGAAGAAGAAGAAGAAGAACAACAACAACAACAACAACAACAACAAAGTCAGTGTGTCATATGATTTTCCTGACCGTTTGAAATTGCGCTCCGGGGACGCGTCGATATCCGACACCGACGACTTTCTCTTGTTCCTCCGCGGTCTTTCGTTCACCGGCTCCGCCATCGGCGCTGGAGATCCGTCGGTTTCCTCCATTTGGAAATGTGGACCTGGAATGCGCTACTGTAAACTGTATATACTAAACGTAGTACAGTTAAAATGAGTTATGGGGGGTGAATTGAAAGGGGTAAGTTTGTGACATTCAACGGATGGGACGGATTTTGAATATGGCGGAAATCTGAAATCGTAGCCAATCAGGAGTGAGCAGGAGGGGGCTCTGTTGATGGCGACTAATGACGTAATACTTCCGCGCCTGCGCTGTCTCGTACAATGTAGTGCTTTGATGAGCTATGTAAAATAACATAAAAGCATTGCTCTTTTTTTATTCTTTTATTTCTTTAGTTCGATACACAAATGCATTTACCAGTAACAAACCTTACGTTCTGGCATGTAATGAAACTAAGCAGTAGGTCAGGCGATCTCTAGCTGCATCAGAAAACAAACAAACAAAAAATGTAAAAAAAAAAAAAAAAAAAAAAACTAATTCTAAGTATATTTTAAATGTATTTTTTTTTTCAACGCTTTATTAAGCCCCTTGGCTTTTTGTATACTTTTAGATAGTATAAGCTGTAATTGTAGCCTAATACCTTTTATATTTCTAATGAAAATAAAAATATAGCCTGAAGATTAAAAAATATGGTAGCTAAACACTGCTGCTCATACTTAAGTCTATTTTTTTACTCAACACAGCTGACTTTTAGGGGCTTTCATTTCTAAAATATTTTAATAATAGCCTTCTAAATATAGTAGTAAGGTTGATTTGTAGACTTTTGTGGTGCCAATTCTACAAAACTGAACAAATGTGGTAAAATAAGCTGGCCTAATTGAGTTTGTGGAGATAGGACAAGTAAAGGATGATATGCTGTAGTTTGTGTAAGGTCAGATAAGATGAGCAGTTGGTTTTGAACTTTGTGTTTGAAGGCAAATTTGTCTGGCACAATAGTATACCTCATTAGAGCTGAAAACGTTTAGCTTGTTTACTGCAAATGATGCCTATTCTGTATGGTTACTCATTAGAAAGGGATTTCAAGCATTGTAAATACACAAAGAAAAGCTTGACAGTTCCCAAAGAATAGACTTTTTGTAACTGAGTCAGTAACCCCCTCCCCCCCTTCCCTCCCTCCTTTTTCTTTCTTTCTTTCTTTCTTTCTCTCTTTCCTTTTTTTACTTTTGTAAAATGCCTGCTTATACTCAAGGAAAACTTAAACACAAACAAAACAACAAACAAAAAAGTCTGTTGTAGTTACATTTTTATTATTTATGATAAACCACATCATAATGATGATGATAATAATAATAAATATATTTTAAAAATACATACTAAAAAACATAAACATATTTTTAGTGTTTGCCAACACATTACATTCCCACAGTGTTCATTAATAAATATAAAGCAAATATAAATTGAACAAAATACTCTGGACATATCCACAAGATATCAGGAAGGATACTTCATATTCACATTTGATGGTGAAATCGTTGTTAATAATTCCCACACTTTTGAACTATTAAAACATGAACTATAATTATCACTGCTAAATGTGACTAAAAGCATGAGGATATTAAGAAATTATAAACATTTAACAAAACTATTTTCTGTAAAGCTGCTTTAAAACGATGCATATTATGAAAACTGCTGCAACCTATAATGAGGTGAACTATTTATATCACCATTTTTTCTGCATATATTAACTACATCCCGAATTTTTAGCTTGTGTCTCCTTCCAACCAACAGAGGGCAGAATTGATCTGCAGATGAAGTCAGTTTGGGAGCAGGTTTCTCTGAGGAGTGTTAATTACAGCATTTTCAGCATTTTCATTTAATTGGTTGTGAATACATAAGGTGACTCAAAATAGCAACCAAGCTTGTTAAAATTCCACTCATATTCAGCAGAAAAGAAAACATTTCTATTTTTCCAGTATATTTTTGCAATAACCTCTTCAAAGGCTTGAGCACACATGAAGTACACAGGAAAAGGGCACTGATGGCCTTTTGAGAGCAATGGGAAGCTGAAGAATTGATCCCCAGTCATTATAACCGATTTCAAATGGTGCTAGATGACAGAAGGAACTCTAAGCACCAGAGGAAATCAGTCATCCTTTGGTGGGGAGAGATGGGGGCAGGAACAGCCAAAGAGGGAGAAAGAGCTTCAGAGAACACAGTCTCTCTTTACTAGCCCTCTCAGGCATAGTTAACCATTCAAATGAGGGAACGAGAAAAACAAATGCACACCATAGTTCCTATAAAGAAAGATAAGTAAGTAAATCCAAACACACTCTTTCGCGATGTATTCATACAATAAATAGCCTATGGTCTGTAAGCAATGTAGTTATTAAATCAGTCCTATATAAAAACTGTTTAATGCTAAGTGATTCCTGTTTGTTTCTCCCACAAGGAAACACTGTGCGATCTATATTTATCCATGCACAATAAAAGCCCTGGTTATCCTTGAACCTCATTTTGAAGAATTCGATTAACATTGCATGTTTTCTAGATAAAGTTTGTCAAGTTATTTGGTTGTATTTTAATGAGAAATTACAATTGAATTAAAGTTTAGTTTAAGGTCCTGTGGCATTTCATCAAGCCAGTGTTATTGTGAACTAAAGCTTATAAAATAAATAAAATAAAATGAAAATATTAAATTAAACTTTAATTAGAACAAATGTTGCCTTGGTGGCTAACTGAAATAAATTAAGCTGAATTACTAAAACTGAAAAAAGGTAAACAGAAATATAAAAAACCCAGAATAAAACAATTCAAAAGCTCATTCAAAATATTAATAAATACTGTAATTGTACATAAATACTAAAATTGCTCATTGCTGTCAAACATTTATAAATTCATACACTGTTGTAATGCATGATATTGCTATCATATTCCTTTTGTTCCCACTTCTTGTTCTGCATCCTTCACAGACATTGCATCATGCAAACGTATGATATCATCTGAAGATAATCAAATCTTACAGAAACATCCAAAACAACATTTAACACTGATGGTTTTAGTGGATAAATACGGCAGTGTATAAAATGTTCACCTACTTCAACTTAAGCTCAGTTTAAGTATGACTCATTACAACTCATTTTTGTTATATTAAATTAACTTGAAGTTAAATTAGCTTGTTATATAAAAATAACGAAGTTACATGAAGTAAAAAAAATTGGTTAAATTATTTACATCAATCAAAGTAGCAGAAAAACATATGTTGCCATGACTTAATTTAACCAATTTTAAAAGTTGCAATAACTTGTACAGCCAATTTAAATATACATAAAAATTTAAGGTAACTGAACAGAAGTTTTTAAGTTTTAGTTTTTTACAGTAAACAGCAATATTTTCCTTGTGGGACTGGGCTGGCTTGTTCACACCGCATTCATTTGACTTCCAGCACGTCTGAGTGAGTTCATCAAGCGCTGGAGGCAAACCATGAGTGCTAACTGGTTCTCCTGTGATGCACTTCCCTCACTTCTCTTGAAAAGTCACTCCACCCACTAAAGATTCCTTGTTCCTTTTTTGTTATTCTTTGACTTCTCTTGGGATTGTCCATGGCTGCGAAACGTGATCCAGCGCCAATTCCCTCCCCAAGAACACTGATTTCAAATGGTGCTAGACACTGGTAGAACACATCTAAACCACCATGTGAAACCAGCATCCGGAGGAAGTGTCCAGGATTGCAAACGTTCCCATCAGAAGTCCCTGTGTCACTGGCTGAGCTGATGATTAACGTAACAGGAAAGGCAAAAGGTTGAAACAGCAGTGGGCATGCTTTAACAGGAAGTGACTGTCAAAACAAATGTCACGGTCATGGTCACCATGGCATTGAGGTTTTGAATAGTGACGTCCACTTTTCCCCATTGATACCAAGTTCTAGTTGTTGATCAGTTAGATTTTACTGCATAACACACAATGCGGTTTGATGTATGGTGTGTTTGTGTATAAATAGACCCTTGATTGCCCAGAAAGAATCCCTGCATCGGTTTTGTCCGTGGGAGGATGACGTCAACCCTTTTTCAAAGGAGAACTGCTGGGAGATGGAAATTATGAGTCACTGGTAGATCTCTAAACAATGTCATCATTCAAAGTAGCCGTCAAACACGAACAGGATTGGTCGCTCACCTGCGGCCGGGCCAATGAAGGTCCCTGAAGTTAACTCACGCACTTACCGCCAACACAGCACTGACGTAATCTCAGGCCCACTCGGAAATGAATGCGTTCAGTCATGGTGCGCTGTCTTAACTGCCGTGAAAAAGTGTGAAAATGTACCACACCTTTCCATCGCTGCTCCTCTTTTTATACCTCTCAGTCTATGGCTGATCGCGGTGATGTTATTGCTAGTCACCCTACCATTAAATCATTGTCTCCATCTGTATGAGGAAGTGTTATTATTTATATACCATGATAGTATTACAATTTTGAAGTAGTTTTTTTTTTTTGTTTAAAATGGTCAGTAATTTTATGTGCTTTTGTCATTTATTGTGTTTTATATTTCTATACAGCTTTCTTTTTGCAGTTTTAGTGATTTTAGTACTTCAGCTTAAACATTTTACAGTTGGTTAAGATATTTATATTATTTTAGATTCAGTTACCAAAAACTGAATTAAATTTTGAATAGTTTTTGTTAGTTTAGTGTATATATTATAGTTATTTATTAATATCTTGAGTATTTAGCTTTTATTTTTATATTTTCAGTTTTTACTTTTTTCATTTTGGTAAGTTTGCTTTTGTCATTTTTGTAAGCTATCTGCTTATATATATATATATATATTATATAAATCTATTTTAATTCAGCTTTATTTGAAGTAACAAAAGTAGTTTAACTAAAACCATAGATGCAGTGCTGATTAATGTTAAAGGTGATGTAATTTTTTTGACTGTACTAAAGCATAAAAACACAATGCACAACATAATGCATTTGCAGATATTCAGGAAACATGCTAAGTTCACATACTTGTTTCTTCGAAAAACCATGCTATAGCCAGTTATTCTACTTTGAAAATGTGCATTCCGTGTCAGAATGGCTGTTTTTGTTTTGGTCTGAGATTACGCCCAATTACAGTTTACCCAATAATATTTCAATAGCCGGGGTTGCCAGTTTGCAGAAAATACAGCAAAATACAGATCCTACCCAACCTAAAAAGCCTTAGCATCTAAAAAGCTCTATGAACACAGGCATATTAAAACGCAGGAAAATCAACTTATCGGTTTACAGTGTAAAAGTTCGTCGAAACAATTTTGAATTTAGAACGCAGTACCAATTTCAGCCACTAGCTGTCATTATTACATACTGCACCTTTAAAACTGATCAGTCATAGTAATACTGTAACTGGCAGCATATTTGAGTCAATCAAGAGGAACCTGATGAGATACTTGGAGACAGTTAACCTAAAATTAAAATGACTCACAATTATGTCGCTCCAAACCTGCATGACTTGTGGAACACAAAAGACATTTCTGTGACTTGTACAGACCGAAACTTTTTTTTCAAAATATCATCTTTCTGTTCCACAGAAGAAAGTAAGTTATAGGTTTGGAGAACATGAAGATGAGAAAATGATGACAGATTATTCATTCTAGGTGAACTGTCATTTTAAAACCTTAGGGTTAACAGCTATATTTAGGCTAAGAAATTTGTTGACTGTTTGTGCTGGAGGCATGTCTGTTATTTCCTTCTATTTCTCACCAAGAATAATCAAGATGGTCTGTTAGCAATATACTGTACACTACTGTCATTCTTACTTTCTTTTTCCAGCCTGCATGAGGTCTCCTCTGAATGCTAAGAAGCCCACATATATTTGGCTAACCGTGTATTATTACACACCTTATTATCGGGTTCTTGCGCCCTGGAACCCACAGGAGGTGCCTGATTTAATGGCCTAAGTCACTCAGCGTGGATAAGAAAAGAGAAATGCAGCCTTGATTTTCACACAAAGTGACAGTCTTCTGTTAACTGGCGCTAGCTTTGTCGTTCCGATTTGTCAGTTTAATTGGACAGAAAATATCATCTTGTATAACATACACTATTCAAAATAGCACAAGACTAGCAGCCGGCAAAGCTTATTAAAGGTCCTGTAAGCAATTCAGATTTTTTTCAACAGTTAGATATTACTGAAATGCGTGTCATGAGAAATCACAACTGTCTAGCAGCACTATGGCACATAACAATGTGACTACGGTCCACTGAGGTTAGCCAATTAGAAAACTTTGAGATGCCTCTCTGTAAACCACAACTAGTGGCATGAGTTTGGAACAGGACAGTGGCTGATGGAGGAAGCATTTCAAAAGTTTATTTGGAAATAACGATTACCTCTGTAATTCCATTTAGTGCCACTAGAGGTGAAGAAAAATGCTTACACAGCTTTTAAAGGGGAATATCTACAGAATTCCAGGGAATGGATATGGTACATGGTAAACATGGTAAAATGTGGTAGGCTTAGCCAATAAATCATTATCATATATTTATGAATTATATATATAATTTTTATTTTTATTAATTTTCTTATGTTATATTATACAGTGCTTTTCACTCAATTATTTACTTAAAATAAAATATATAGTATTTTATACTATAACTGTTTTAGTACAGTTTTGTAATTTATTATATAAAACATTTAATTTGAAGGTAATTTGATGACTTCAAACTTCAAAATATAGCATCACTTTTTCTCTCACATAGTACAAAATAGTCTTTGTATAAACCTTTCAAAAAATATATGCATCATATTTGGGGGTCAAAATGTTTGAATACTTCTGGTCTGAATAACAGACATCACGATTCCATGTGAACCTGGTCATAAACCCATCCCTAAAACACTGGTCTTATCAGTTATGTTGACTGTAATCACCGATAGTGCAACTTACCAGATCCAATTAGAAAACCAGGTGTTGTACATTTCTCTGCAGGTCTGAAAGCAAACAGAAGAGGGCAGTGTTTCAGTACATCTCATCTAGACACTAAACACCCAGCAAAAACAGGGCAGAGCTGAAGGGACTCCTGCCAATTTAGTGAATACACAAACACACATGTGAGTCCTGCTCTCTGGTGTGTGTGTGAAAAGCCCACCATGGAGGCGCTGTTCTTTGCACCCTGTCACTCCACTTCCTTCTCTATTCAATCCCAGGAAGTGGCACGCAGAAGACAGAAACTCGCTCTTGCGCACACACATACACAGAAACCCACAAAAATGAATGGACTGCATGATTGCCCATTGCTACCAGTGATGACATCACCCCCTCCCGTCCCGTTGCCTCCTCGGCCTGATTTTAAAAAGAGAATGACAAGGGCTCCTATTTATGTAACAACCTGCTTTGAGCACGCTCTCTATCTTTTGTTATTTGCTCAACATGTTTCTCTCTGTTATCGATTTATTTTTTACTAACCGAGCACTGCCGCCAAAAAGGACAGCTAAATGTTTTCGTCTCTGAATGTGGGTGGGCGAATAGAAACCCCTATCCTCTTTTAGTGGCTTTGCTGTAGTGAGCGCTGTAATGACGTGGCCCAGAAGCGATTAGTCTGTACGGCCACGTGAGTGTTTCTCACTGCTGGATCTGTTAGAGAGGCGGTGTGATGCTTCTTTATAGTGATTAGTCTGCAAGAAGTGAAAATGTGCAGCTTAAGGAGATGTTTTAACCTGATCTGACCTTTAAACACAGATAAACGTCTTCTCGTTTTTTTGAAATGGAACAGTTTTCTTATCTTTACTTTGACAAAAAAGAAAAAAATGCATTTGTGTTGTCTTGTATCAGTTGATACATCAGGTATTTGTGGTATGATCTATATACACACACACACACACACACACACACACACATATACATACATACATAATGGTTAAAACCAACATTATTTACATTCTTAATTCACATTCCTTATCTTATTCTTCCTGGTCTTAATCAAGTTTATCACTGCATATTATTCTAAATAATCTTTTTAAGATCTCTTTAATCAAAATAACTTTCAGAGCACGTCACCAATCTCTCTTATTTTTTAACCACAAGCTGCATTCTTATATCTAACATCCTCTTTTCCCAGTCTAATCAATTCCTGCTGGATAAAATCAAGTGCCGCCCAACCTTTTTTTCCTCATTTCACTGACAAATACATCAGATAATGAGTTGTTGGTTTTAAAAATTAATTTTGTTGCTTTAAATTATTACATAATGATGACATAAATAAAACCAGTTGATGAACATTTTTTAGGTCATCTGACATATCTAACAGTATATTATCCATAAAAGAGACTGCGGTTTGAGAACTACAGGCTAATGTGGAAAAAAAAACATTCAAGCAAGCACTACAGAATGTGCGTCAAAGCAGGTCGTAGAGCATCACGAGAATCTGCCCACTGCTGTACAAAGCCCATTTCTCATTTATAAATGTATACTGCATAAGCACACACATACATCGGCGGTTTAGTTATTTCTCCATCAAATGTTTTAAACCCAACAGTACGCTCTGCCCTACGGGATAGTGACTCATCACATTTACACCTCGATTAGTCCCACACACACTCTTTCCCAGCATAAGTGCTTCAGCAAACACTCTGCTGCCGCGACACCATTCAGTACTCATATAATCCGTCCTCATTATCACAAACTCTTCCCAGTCCACTCTTTCACAGGGCAAGTAATTTGGCCTGTTTAAAATGAGTCTGTGCTGGTCATGATGTGGGGTTATGAGAGACAGAGTGAGAAAGATGATGGAGGGATGTATGGATGTTTTACCTGTTGAGTCAGAAGTGAATCATAGGAGGCAGGTGTGTTTTATTTTAATCCTGTCAACTATGACACATGTACACAAGCACAGTTATGACTCGCATTTACACAAGTGCACATAAATGATCACAGAGAGGTAACTCGTTCTTGTAAATGGGTCAAGTGTAAATAATTAAAACTGTGTGTGTGTGTAATATATATATACATGCATATACATACATATATACATGTATATAAGTTTTTGTTTACATATGTGTACTGTGTATATTTATGTATAAATACACACATGCATGTATATATTTCAGAAAAATATTTTATATATATTAAATATATTTATAATAAATTATATGAATATAAATATAGACATGTAAATACATGTAAATATTTTCAAAATACAGTGTATGGGTGTGTATTTATATATACATAATAAATATACACAGAAAACATATATTATGCAAACAAAAACTTTTATTTTGTATGCGATGAATCGAGATTAATCGTTTGACAGCACTAATAAATATATATATACACACACACACTTTATTCTCTCAAACAGTTATCTACGCCAGTGGTTCTGAAATTGAATGCTCAACAACCACATATGTACATACTTTGGTTGTAGATTAATCAGGATGAAGGTAACTGTTTTGACCCTGTTTTTTATAGGCATTAAGGGGGGTGCTGATCCGACACCAATGCTGACTAAAAATGGAAAATTTTATGCATTTTGGTTGTTCGTTTGCATGACAACCGTGTTTTGGGGGCCTGAAATCGCAAACTTTTGAAAACGGGTTTCAGAGTTTGTTTTTGAAACCAATACCGTTATTGTGTCTGTGTAAACTACAAAAACGTAAATGTGAGAAACCTGTGATGTTGTTTGTATACGTATTACGTGTGCGTGTAGCGTTTACACAGTAACATCGCCAACTAATGGCCTGGCATGCATAAAACAGCGTTTTAAGTTGTTTTGGCAGATCTGTGTGAATAGGAATTTCGACAATGTTTTCATTTTTAGCACATCACGGTCATGTCAACGTACCCTAAATACCCTCTGTGTGGCCTAACTGCACACCACAGTTGCCCGTCTGAAGCCCTGCAGAGAGACACACATGAGTGCAGCTGGATTCTCTCTGTAAAGGCTCTGAGATGAAAAGAACGGCATGAGACGGTGCTGTGAGGATAGATGGTTTTAACACTGCTGTGTGTGTAAGAGTGAGAAGTTAATGCAGATCAGTCAATAGAGTTCAGCGTGGTGTTAATATGGCTTAGCACGCTCTCCAGAGTTCATGCATGGGTCACGGAGAGTGATGGCTATAATGGCAGCAGGTCACACACTCATTCTCTCTCTCTTCCTTTCTTTAATGAGAAGCCGTTCTGAAGGAGACTGCTACTTACTAATAAATCAAGGCTGAAAAGTGGTGCTACCGTGTGAGTTTTATTAAAACCACACGTTGCAACAATGCTGCACCACACAGCAAATAAAAAAATGTTTTTTAAAATATATATACAATTGCATCATAACGTTTAGGGAAAACTTCTATTTTGCATTTTTGTTATGCAATAGATTTATTTCAAAATATATTACATTTTAATTTATTTCCAAGTCACTAAACAAAAATATAAGTGACATAGTTTATAATTACTATTTAATTATCATTTTTTAATATAAAAATATTTCATATATATATATATATATATATATATAAAATATTTCATAAAACTCTATTTCCTGTTTAAATTTGGCTTTGAATCACAGATGCTCTGAGTTTTGGACTCACCTGTATGTATTTTTGTAGAAGCAGTATTTGTGCGTAAATACATAAGCAAGTATGCGCCCACACACAGCTATACATAACGCAACACATTGCTTTCATAATAACCAAAGTATGTTTTTCCCTCTTAGTCTCCTGGCATTATCCTCAGCCGTTTTGGCAGTGCATCGGCCCAAAGCATGCTCTTGGTGTGCGAGTTCTCCGGAATTCTTGGACATTTCGTGGGGAATTTCAGACATCTGGCTGTTCCTTTTGATCTATTTACAGGAAGAGGCTGAACTTTGGCCCACTTGTG